>JAVSBS010026419.1:0-44842 GCA_033124195.1 Coracias cyanogaster | reverse complement strand
TGGTGGAGGCCCCATCCCTGGAGTCATTCAAGGTCAGGCTTGATGGGGCTCTGAGCAACCTGACCTAGGTAGAGATGCCCCTACTGGAGTAGGGAGGTTGGACCAGATGACCTCTAGAGGTCCCTTCCAGCCTAGAACATTCTATGATTCTGTGAAGAGCTTGGTCTTGTGCTATTGCTGCAATGAGCAGTGCCGAGCCCTGGAGGAGCCTCGCGGGTGCCAACCTGGCACCTTATAGAATAAGGTTCTTTTACACAAAGGGTCAGCAAAATCAGGCTTGGAATGATTATTCCTGAAGATTTAAAAAAAAAGCCCACCAGCTTCCTCTATGCCTTTTAAACAAGCAGCCTAAATGAATGTGAAGTTAACTTCTCTTTCCTATCAGTCTGATGAAAGAAACAAATGGAAGCGATGACAGGATTATATTACTCTATTAATATGACAGATTCTAATTTGTGAGAAGAAATGAACCTCATTCAGTGCTTTATTACTTTCAGAAATTCTAAAATCAATGCAAGATATGCCATAAACATCATTCTTGGCAGGCACTCATTGAGGTAAACATATAACTCAAAGATAGCTTGAACTGAATTCTGACCAATTTAGCAAGTAATAAGCAAGGCAGTCTGTGATAAGAACATTAAGAAGAAGAGACAGTAACAGAGTTACGAACAGATGGTATCCATAAATAATGTTGAAATAATAATAATATTTTAAATTTATATATGATGCCTTTCAGTCTGGAAGATCCCACAATGCCTTACAAAACTGAATTTAAAACACAAACTTAAACTGGAATGCAGCATTTCTGGTGTGAAATATGACAGTTGTTTGAGAGCCCAAGCAATGCCAAGTCGTTCAGGACAAGAAGAGAATAAGAATTTTAGTTCATTGCTGCTGCAGCAAGAGCTTGGGTTGAATTTTATTTCTTTCTTCTAATCTATTTAATCTATCATGACCAATAGTATCTGGATATTCTGCCATGATACATCACTATTACCCAGAAAGACCACTCTCCCTACTGTTAATGATATGGGATGCAACATTGATTTTATTTATTAAAAACTCAAAATGATGAGCAATTTGGCTTTATCCTATGTAAAAAATTGACATTCTCAGCAAAAATATCTCCCAAGGCCAAGTAGTGACAGTAGTTAGTACATCTCCGTGTCATGTGTGGGGAATATTAACTCCTACGTCAGTCTAAATTCTGAAACCTTTTGTCTTTCACTGCAGAACATAATTGCTCCTTCCAAACACTTACGTAGCTCAGCCTAACTTGAGGCTGTCTTTTGATCTCAGATAAACCCAGGCAATCCTTCTGGCTTTAGTGGGATTATGCCAACATAAGTGAAACTAAAATTTAGCCCGTAGTATATGAGAGTTGATAGGTGCATAAGGCACTATGTGACGTTTGAAGGCTGCAATGGAAAAGTGCTGGAGGATGATAGGGAAAAATCATACCCTGTGTACACAGAGCAGTGGAAACTATTTAAGGCAGCTCCAGCCTTGAGTATTCTGTGTAGTCCCTTCACAGGGAGAAAGATGTTACATGATAGCCTGGATATCTGAGTGAACAGACTCTGTATTATAGAAATAATATAAAATAGAAAATGTTGAATACT
This sequence comes from Coracias cyanogaster, assembly GCA_033124195.1. Classification (NCBI taxonomy): domain Eukaryota; kingdom Metazoa; phylum Chordata; class Aves; order Coraciiformes; family Coraciidae; genus Coracias; species Coracias cyanogaster. The sequence goes on along the minus strand of JAVSBS010026419.1, from coordinate 43,217 downwards.
TCTGAGTGATGAATGACACAATCTATTTGCAGGCATGCTGAAAACAAACCAGGAAGTGATGTTGGTTACAATTAATTCATCTTTAATACTTTCTCATTCAGGTCTGTAGGAATCATAGCCAGTATTTTCTCATTCCAAGCTCAGAGTTTTGATAGTGGCACCTGCAAGGACTCTGTGTCAGATGAGCTTTACATCAAGATTGTGGTAACTGTCTTGGAAATAGTAGAAATAGTGCAGGGGACTGAAATACCCCAGAATTCTGGAGGACTTCTTGAAAATGGAGGTTTTCCTTGAAACAGAAGAAAAAGGTTGGTGACAGGGCTTTATTTGAGGTTAACTTTTTAACCCTTCTGAAAGGCCATGCTAGCTCGCGCTCACTAAACTCTTTAGCTTTCTAAAAGTGGTCTGGATGTAAGTATTTTTGGTTCATAGGATTCCCGTGCTGGCACTCCAGGGTGCCTCTGGAGGTTCCCATGATGACAGGGGACTCAGGTAGGAGCAGACTTAGCACGTGTGCGTGAGAGCTTGCCCTGGGAGGTAACACAAACCTGCCACCTGTGTGTTGCCACTTGCTGTTGTCAGAGCTACTCTTGGCAGAGCATTCAATCTGCGGTTTGATGCAGATGATAATTTAGATAGAAAAAGGAGCTCATACGTTGCATGGTGGCATTCATGGCTTGTCAGCATCCCTTCTGCTAAGAGGGAGTTGAAAGGTCAGGGGATTGGATATTGTGGTACTCTCAGGACCGTTTTTCTCCTATTGAATAGCAGAACTCCTGCTGGTTCCACTGGATCCGGGTTTGCTTCCATGTTTTCCAGTCAAACTGTGTGGTTTTTGGCTGGAAAGGGAGAGGAATGCAGAAATGACGTTGTCATATACATAGCAAATATTAGCACAGGTATAGCTTCAGGTTACTGAATAGTTGTCTCAAACATCATAGAAAATAGAGTTTTGTTGTTTGTTATGTATAAATTACATATTGAAAAGTCCACTCAATCCAGCAGGTGTCTACTTTTCAGGAAATGCAAGTCTTTGATTGAACTACAGCAATTTGTGGAGGAATTCTTGGACTGTCAGCTTAGGTGACAAACAAACTCACGCTTAATTCTTATTCATACCCGTAGGATGCGTGTATAAGCATGCACATGCCTACATGCATGGGCTCATTACTGGTATCTGAGACTACTGCAATATGTAAAAGGTTTCTTAATGTCAGACCTGCTTTTGTAAGACACTAGGCAGTCTATGTTCATTTGTTTCCGTTTGCATCTTGGGATTTTATAACACAGTGCGTTCGTTTCCTGATTTTATTTTAATTGCCCATCTACAATGCATTGGACATTAGTTGCAAGTTTAAATTAAAATTTAGTTTTTGAGAATACAAGATTGTGCACGTTAAAGTTGACACTATTGTCACGGCTTCTAGGTCATGATTTCATATCCTTAAAGCTGATGCCTGGAAGTTGTCATTAACAAGAACTCTTGATGCAGACTCTGCACAGTGAGCCTGGTGACCTCAGTCTGCATGTCTGTGAAAAGAGCCTGTCACTATAACTGACATCCTTATTGGCAGCCTGCACAGAGAGCCTGAGCCTGGAGTGGACACGAAGATACAGCTCATCTCCACACCAGCGGCACAGAGACAGGGAGCTGGCACATTGTGACCTACGCCCAGATCCATCAGGCTGGGGAAGCATGGTCCAGAAAACACCCTCCTGTCCTTCTGGGAGTTGGTTTAGGTTGGGATACAGGAAAGCTGCTTTCACACAGAGCTCTGGCTCTGCAAATGCTGCTGTGCTGTACTGCGGGGCTCTGCTATGTCAGCTTGGCCCTGTGTGCCAGACTACACTTGGAGATTCTGAATTCTTTGGAATGTTTTGTGCATGGTTTTTTTCTTTTCACCTGAACTGAGGCACAAGGAAGAGAAAAATGTGTTTAGTTTCTCCTTGCTGCTGTCTCTGCTCTACCTTTCAGGCCCATCAGTGTGCTAAGATCCTCAAATGCTAAATCAGTATGAAAACACAGACCCCAAAACCTCCCAGTTTAAATGCATTTCAGTCCAGCTTGTAAGAAATGGGTCATTCTGTAGCCCATTTTCTGAGTATTGTGTTAGTTGTATTTTGTCCACAGCCTTATCTTTGCCATACAGACATCCAGCTGTTAGGACACAGGTTTGCAGGTCTGTCCACAGGTATTTAAATATTTCTGGCTGTTTCAAAACCTCAGTACCAGATGAAATTAAGAAAAAATTCTGAACACTAAACATACTCTGCTGCTAACTTAACTGCTCTACATGAATTCCCTCTGGATGATTTCTTTTCTCTGTCTTCTGAAGGGTGACATTTGTTCTCACAATCTGTGGTGAGACCACAGTGAGCTGGCTGACCACAGTAACTGCTGCACGTCTTCTGCTCACTGCAGATTAGGAGTACGGGAGATGTCCCTTGCTTCTCTTTTTTTCCTTTTTTTCCTATTTCTCACTTGCAGAACAACTGAAAAAGGATAAGGTTGAGGAATTTCCTGAATGTTGCATTGTGCCTTGCCCTGCATGGTGTGCAGAGGAGGTGGGGACAGAGGAAGAAAAGAGCTATTGGACTAACTTGACTTTTGTGTCAGCCAGCTCCTCAGAAAACAGAGGGTGGACAGAGATCGGGGCTTCAAGGCAGCGAGGTTGGAGGAGGCAGGGCTGCCAACCTTTCCTGCACCAGCCTGCAGAATAGTTGCTGCTCATTATTCTGTTTCTGTCTAGGAAAGTGCTTTTTACAGTAGGAAAAGCATTCCATAAATACTTTGTATTTATTATTTTGTTAGAGCTTATTCACTGTGTTGAACTTAGATCAATAAAATGAGAAAAAGGAGGAAAAATACCCAAAGATGAAAGCAACCCAGAGAGCTGTGGATGCCAGAATCAACACAGCGCTCCTTGCCGTTGTACAGGCACTGTTTGTGCCTGGCTTCCCAACAGGGGCTCTTGCACATCCAGGAACTTTGTTTGTATTTTGTAAATTAGCAGATGGTTCTTTGATACAAAGGAGAAAGTGTTCCCACATCAGAGCGAGTATCTCTTTTTCTCCCCCTCTGATATTAGACAAATCATAGAGGAACACACAATCATAATTCCTAAAAGTAAAGGGGAGATGAAGGAAAGAAAGAATAAGTGTAAGTTAACTGTTAAAGTTCAATTGATGCTGATGATAGTAAAGCAAAGAATATAACTCAACTGGAAATATTCTCATTTCTAACATTTCGGAGCTGTGCTCCAGGAGACCTAGGGTACAGCCAGGTCATTTGTGTGACCCTTTGCACCGTTTCCTTCCCGTGGAGGTTGTTTAAATCTCCCCAGCTGAAGGAATTACTCAGGTAAGTGTGTCACTGCTGAAGTGGGGGAATAATTTTGTACCTGTTGTGTAACCATTTTGTAGAATCATTTAGGTTGGAAAAGACCCTTAAGATCTTTGAGTCTAACCACTGAAGTCTACCACTAAAGCGTGTCACTAAGTGCCACATCTACATGTCTTTTAAATACCCCCAGGGATGGTGATTCCATCACTGCCCTGGGCAGCCTGACCCAGGGCTTGTCAACCCTTTTGGTGAAGAAATTTTTCGAAATGTCCAACTTGAACCTCCCCTGGTGCAACCTGAGGCTGTTTCCTCTTGTCCTCTTGTTTGTTCCTTGAGAGAAGAGACCGACCCCACCTGATTCCAACCTCCTTTCAGGGAGTTGTAGGGAGCGAGAAGGTCTCCCCTGAATCTCCTTTTCTCCAGGCCAAATGACCCCAGTTCCCTCAGCTGCTCCTTCTAGGACTTGTTCTCTTAGACCCTTCACCAACTTTGTTGCTCTTCTTTGGAAGCACTCCAGCACCTCCCTGTAGGGTGGAGCCTGTGTCTGACATGGTGATTTATGGAAGACATAGTGCCTGTTTACCAGAAGTTAGGCTTGGTCTTGGCTGGAGCCTGAAGCCAGTAATTTGAGTAATGCAACAGCAATTCAATAAGAAGTTTACAGACAAGATCTGGCTAAAGCATATTCCACATTGCTCAAAACCCCCCCGTTTTAATTACTAGTCTGAAATTTCTTTGGAAATATTATTGCTGCAATAGTCATCTCTCCCCTCTTTTACTTGAAGCCTTGTCTATACAGATATTGCAATGATAGTGTCATGTGTTTCTTTCTGCTTCTGTGTGTAAACTATATATATGAGAAAGAGTGTTTGTCGGGGCAGGCCTTCTCTTTGTGACCTGTGTTTGTACAAGACCTGACATTATTGGGTTGCAGTCCATGACTGAACCATCCAAGCACTACAATACTCTAAATAAACAAATAGCTATCCTGAAGAGCAATTCCATTTATTTGCTGTTCAGCACTTTCCCCTACAGGTCTTTGCACCAGAAATCCTGCATAAAAAAAGAAGTTCTGCTATTCCCATGTCTTCTGTGTCCATGTCTGGTTGCGCTGACCTGAATGACAGTGGAGAATTTGTCATTGGCCCCAGTAAGAGTAATGGGTCCAATAACTGTAATGTTTCAAAACAAAAGAGAAAATACTTTCTTCTTCTGAAGCTTTGCCTGAAAAATACCTTTGTGTCCAAAGATGGAACAAATGATGGCTACTTTTCCCTCAAACACTGGGTAGCGATTAAGGAGAAAACTTGCTGAAAGCTCTTATGCAGAGATTCAAAGAGTAGGATAAAACCAAGATGGATTTAATGCTCATTAACAACAACTAATACTCTAAGCAGAAGAAAAAGAAATTAGGAGGAAAATTTACATTATATATAGGAAAAGTATGTGCCATGGAAAACCACATATCCAATCCTAAACACAGGCACAAGCCAATTCCTTCTCATTTTACAATCATTCAGAGTGACTCCATTGACTTCCAGGGTCTTGAAGGTGATCCAGCTCCAAATCTAAAGTCATGAGTACTTCTCTGGAAATTAATAGTATTTCTCAAATTAGGAAAACCAGATACTTGGATAGTACAGCTCTTGCCCTCAGTACTTCATCAGACATAAGATTTGAGCAAGAGCCCTTTCAAGGTAATAGCTCTTATTGACATCCATAAATGGTTCTGTTTTCTAGGGAGAAGAGTCTTAGGACATATATGGGAGATAGTTAAACTATCTAGAGAAGTTTAAGGAGTCACCAATCTACCCTCTAAAAGTTCCCAGTATGATTCAGAGCATGCACAGGAGATAAATCATATCTTGGATTAATTTCCACATTTTGCCTGTTTGGTGACTAATCCAGCCATGGGCACTCCTTGCTTGTATTTATCACCTGAGTGTGGCTGGGGAGTTATCTGTAAATGGTAAATCAGATCTGAAAAATGAGAACGCCTCTCTGCACGTTGCAGACCCGTGCCCATTGAACAGTGCTGCTAGATGAGGCAGGTCGCAGAGATTCGATGGTTTTGTTATAGTTTTGTGTTTGATGAACATGGAAGATCTTTTCACTGAATAGTGTGTTCTGAGTTAAAACGCAGTTTCTGACTGTTCTTTTGACACACAACCGTGAAACTCATTTTCTGCGACACAAAAACACTAACTGTGTAAAACATTGCATTTTTCATGAATATTCATTTAATATTTATAATTATTTTAGTCTTGTTTACATACTCCCCTTGTTTTCTAATACTCAAAACAGCATTTTGGTAATTAATTTGCATTTTACTACTACCAAGCGGTGTCTCCTATGAAGCCTATTAGAAACACAGCACATTGTTCTAAATTGCACAATAAAATAATGGTCTAGAACTGTGACATATTCAGCAAAACGGATCTACTTGTGTTTGACAGGGTGAACGCCTATGTGCTTTTCAAAGCAACTAGTATAGCAGTCTTCATTTACAAAGAGGGAAGGGGGAGCAGAGAGAAACGCTACTCTGAGAACAGCTTGTCTCATGTTGACCTACTTTCTTCACCAATCTGCGTGCAGCCGGAGCTGCTGTTGTGTTGACATTACATATCCAAGCTAAAGCAAACCCAGCAGAATCTGTGGCCTTAGAGATTGGCTCTAGAGAAGACAAAGGCCTTCTGGGTTTGATATGACGTTTGGACGTGCTGGCACTGCAGGATGGGGATAAAGAGAGCTGATTTTCCAAACGGACTCCTGTGCCTCCTCTTTCCTGTGAGATCTAAAGTAGATTATGCTCACGTAACGAGGCCACTTTGTGTCTAATCTCACAGGTACATTTATGTCTAAAGCAGGTGGTGTTGGTCCAGGGAGGGTCTCCTTATCTGCATGGAGGACGTACTCAAAGAGCTGAATTTGCTACTCTTATCAGCATTTTCTCTCTCCTGCCAGGAAAATCAGGGAAACAAGGGGAAAGGGGTGTGCCTCTGAGAAATGCAGGGATGCCTGTTTGTCCTGCCTTGCTTTGACTCCCTTTTAGCCCCTAGAGATTACTTGCAGACAGCACAAACTAGAGTAGCTGAGGGGCTCCCGCAGTCTCATGCAGAGGGGAGAAGTTTTGTACAAAGCCTGCAGACCAGGGAATGGAAACCTGTTTTGTATCTACGTATCCATGCAGGGGTGAACACCTTGTTACCTGTTCTGTTGGCAAATTATTGGGTCCTGAGGTTCAATTAATTACCTTTGGGTTTTGGTTTTTACTTGCTATCATTAATTTTTGAAAGGACATAGTTTTTTGAAGTGCTGCACATGTATAACTTTTGCTGCCTATCGCAGGAAGAGTTCTTGCTACCTCTCGAGAAATGCAAGTAATAAAAGATGTTGTGTCGATATGCATCACCACATCGGTTTTATCATTTCAACCAATGTTTTCACAAAAGCTGGTCTGTACTTTACAAAGCAAATATTGCTCCTCTGCCCCTGAAAGCCTCTTGTCCTTTAATGGGAATGAATACAGTTATATTCTTAGCAGCTTGTTGCAGAAAACTACAGTAATGTGGCTCTTCACCAAAATATCCTTTTTATGACTAGTTTTAACTTAAAGCAAGAACTCTATTAATTCTGACAAGGAGTGAGACCCTAAAACTTTTGTCTCAAAAACATGCCATTTCCTTTACACTGTTCCAGAGATTTCTTTTTACACATCCTTTCTTCGCATCTCCTCTAATGAGGGTGTTTTTGATAGGCCACTAGTAAGATGCTTTGAGATCCATTTATTTATTTGAGTCTTAAAACTTGAGTTGACCTCAGTTTAGTAGAAGAAGTGAAATAATGAGTCAATTCAGAGTCTTTAAAAAGACCTAAATGCGGTCTAGTAGAAACTACTTGCTGCTAGGTGAAATGTCACCAGGACTTTCTTGTACCCTACTGCTGGAACCGTGGGGGAAATTACAGCACAGCGTGGTAGGCTGTGAACATAAAGTGCACGGACTGCTGCGCCCTGCCTCGCTCTGCGGCACTCTCATCCCACACCAAGGCTGCCTTGTTATGAGCTGTCTTAATCTACTTTCAAAGTGGATTAAAACGGGCACTTGTAGGGTGGACTAAAAGAGTCCTTGGATAAGCCAGCACAGAGCACCGAGTGCAGTTATTACACCAAACTTCTTCCCCACTGAGATTTGGATATATTAAATTCACTTGATATAGCGGGTTCTACTTCTTCCTAGGAACATGGAAGTGGGTGGAAGTTTGACATCTGCCATTCTGCTGAATCTGTGTTTCTGGGGTAGAGGTTCTGCTCTCCACCCCATTAAGATTTCTCTGCTGTCATTGCCTATTGCTAAATGTTTCTTGGCTACCTGAATTTGCTCTCTGATAAGCCACATAGAGCACTGGAGCAGGAAGCTTCATGGGATGCTTTCCTTGGCATGCTGCTTGGTTTTGAGATGCTGGGATTCAGATTCAAGGGTTTGGGATTGCTTTGAATCTCTTGCAGTAGGCTTGGAGTCTCTTGGAATAGGCTGAACTTAACCGTCTTGTGAAGTGCCTCATGCACATGTGATCCAAAAGTTCCTACACCTCTGAGCCATGAAAGCCAATGGAGAGCTCATAGGTGGTAAGAACTTCTATTGTTGTAGCACTCAAAAACTCCAACAGTTTTTATTAAACTGTCAGAATGTGTTGTTTGAGAATCCTTTGACAGAATGCCTGTGTCATATGATTTCAATTAGGCAACAACAGCTGAAGTTATAATTCTTTTCGTGAGGTGACTCCCATTGATGTGTGCTGGGAATTAGACAAAGTCACATTTGAGGCACTGGAAGGAAAATGAGGATGAAATTGTAGGTGGGTCAAGTGAGTTTTACAGTTCAGAGAGAATCACAGAAAAATACATTGGTTCCCTGCACCTGCCATTTCTTTCATCTATGCTATTACTTAATATTTCTCTTTAGTTTACATTAATTGCCTTTTAAGATTTTGATATTTAAGTAACTCTTGTAAACTACAGCATCACAAATTCCACTCCTAGCTTTTGTTCCTCTCAATGCAGCAAGGTCTGAGCTCGAGCACCCAGGACCACGTCCAGAATCTCCACGTTGAGACAAGATCTGAGAGCGCACATCTCTCCCTTCCCTGCCTTGACATCTCTCCACACCCGTAGCTGAGAAAGAGTTTCAGGCTAATGCAGCCAGGTCTCTGGTCTGGATGGTCTGACTGCCAGGACTATCTGCTCTACAAAGTGCAGATGTAGCCCGCAAAAAACTTAGGGAAGGTGCTTCGTCCTCCTGCTTCCGTTCACTGCACTGTGCAAATAGTCCCATTCCTCACTGACTAGCAGAAGGATCAATATCTTAACATCTGGAAGGAGGTTTGAAAACCTAAAGCAATAATTTCAAAATTATGCTTAATCAGTACTGTGCATTTAATGGTAATGTTGTTATATGAATGTTCACTGACAAATTAAGGATACATTTTAAAACTCCCTCAGAAAAGTCAGTAAATACGAAGTCTTTGTTCATCGGTCTGTGCTGTATAATCTGGTAACAGCCATGTTCTACCCTATCTTTTACGAAAGTGTCCTGGAAAGATGTGATGCTTTAATGACTTCTCAATAAGCAAAGCTTACAGCCCAGTTCTTTCCCAACAGCAGAGGTTTGCCTTGATTGTAGTGATTTTACTTCTGCTGAACGCACAATCAATGCCTTGTCTTTTCAACACCATGAAGATAGAGAAGTACATTACATTTTTCAGCAGGAGTATCACTTCCAGCAGTAGAACAAACAGACCTTTCTATCTGTTTACATGAATAGACTTTCAAATGTGTCCTCCAGTTCCCTTGGGAGGTTAATTTTTAAAACTTACATCAATGGGAAACAAAACTGTGTTTGCCAAGTGCCTTTTTAAAGTCTTGAATGAAAATGCAGGCTCCAATCCTGCTGCTAGGTCAGGTGCTGCATTACGACATGACTGTGCATAACCAGCACCAGGCTGCTACCCTGTCCTGATGGACAACTGAACTGTGCTGCCTGCAATTGCCCGTGCTCTGCCTGCACCTTCGCACCTTGGCTTGTGTCTCATGCAAGGGATATCTGTGCAGTAGGGACTTTGCTTCTGCCCAGAGCCCAGCATCAGGAGGGTCGCCATTGTGCAGCTCTGGTTTTGGGATGCTGCACGTGAGCTGCCTTTCACTGCCCCTCTGCTGCGCTGAAGGTGTGCTGGGCACTCTAAGAGCTGAGGCCAGCTGCAGCCACATGCAGGCACAGCTAGAACCATACCAGGAACGTGCGTACTGCACCAAAAGGTATAAATTCCCTGAGCCGCTCCAGTAAATCTCTCTCTGCCACAAGCATACACTGAGAGTTACTCCTCCCAAAAGAGACCTGTGGGAGAGAATCGGTGTCAGAAAGGTTAAGTAACTCAGTCCGTAATTGCAGGGACTCGTCCATAATTTCAAATTCTCTGTGCGGAACAGGGAAGCTTTTCTTTCCGTTAGACCATGTGGTTAAAGACAGAATCCGGCCATTCTGTGCATTCTTCTAAGTGTAACAGGTTCCTCATAGATTTTTCAAGCCAAGGTGATTAATGAGTCATAAACATAATGCTACAGTGATCCTTAAAATAAACAGCATTCCTTGATTTGAAAATCCCAGGAGATGAGTTTTAATTTCTCTAACCAATCCGGGAATGTAAAAGATTTTCCTGCAGTGCCTTATTGATATAATTTGACCTTGCTCAGCAGTGAAGCTCCCTGATGGAGGTGTGTGGGGAGGAGGGGGGTGTGGGCACACATGCAAAGTGCTCTTCCTATGCCTGTATTCAGATTCTAATTCCATATTCTTGTAAGAACGATCTCACTGGGAACCAAAAATAGCACAGACGGAAAATATTCTCACAAGATGATTGTCACACAAATAAGAATAGTTTCTCTTTAACCCGTTCTCTTATCAGCTAAGCACTCTGCAGGCGCTTCAGCCTCTGCTGGTGCTCTACTGTAGCCATTGGCCAAGAATCTAGTCATGAAAAGCAACAATTTATCAGTAATAAAATACCTCTGTGGTTGACAGTATGCCACTAAACTAGATTAAATGAAGTGCGCTTACCTTGTTTAAACAATATAAAAGTACTGCCGCAGCGATGGTGGCGTGCCGCCGTAGAAATAGGCTGTGGTTTTGAGTTTGGGTGACTGTTTTTCGGGGTCCTTCCTAGCTTTAAACACTGGCAGTCACATCTCCTAATGCTCTGTTCCTTAAATGAGATGGCACCAAATGCATGTCTGAGCCAAATTCTTCCTGTCAATCACAATTTCCTGTCTGGAAAGAGAAGGTGAATTAATGGTGATGCCTTTATTTATTTTTATTACCGCAGCACCTGCAAGCCTCAGTTTGGGAAGAGACTGCGCTGTGCCAGGCATTATAAATACATCGAATAGAAAGGTTGTCCCTTCAGAAAGCCCGTCCTCTAAGTACTGGAGGGAGGTAACAGAGGATGCTGGTAGAGGGTGCAAGGAAACCACAGAATGACATTGTTCAACAAACAAAGCAATCAAATGGTTGTTTTTATAGGCACCATGGCAGAGTAGAGGTATGAGGAAGTTGAATGAGAAGTATGAAGCTATGGTTGTTTAGGGAGCTCCAGCAAAGTGAGAGAAAGCCTGAATTTACTTGTTTGAAGCTCTAGCGAATGGTGTGACCTAGCAACATCTGTGCATCCGAGGTGTAAGCTGATCAACGTAGGAAACAGATCCATCCGAGAGGGTGCCCACAGGCTTGAGAAATGGTCTGTTAGAGAAGGGAGAGGTGGCAATGGGCTTCAGAGAGAAAGAGGTGGCAGAGGAGAGTTGATTCCATGAATCTCCTATTTCATGCAGGTTGTTTTGAGGGAAATGCACTCTGTAGAGCATTAACAGTGGTCTGCAAATGAGCTGATCTGTCAAGTTAGCATTTTACAATGGTGTGTTAATTCCCAGACTTCTCTGATAGTTACATATAAATAAAAGCTATCATCCTGTTCTTTTATTTTAATTTGTTTATAGACTATGGAGAAAAGCTGATGGTTGCATATTTACCACACAACAGATGTTCATAGTTCTCAGGCACATCATCTGCCCAATTGCCCATGGCTTTGTCTATTCCAATTATTTTTTCCCATATGTACACATCGGGTCGCATTCCAGCTCCGAGACATAGAGGGTTATATTTTTTGTTCCTCTCCGAAACTACTGAGGTCCTTTGGGCTTCTCACAAGGGCTGTCACATCCCGAAGAAGAGCCCTGAAAACATGCCCATGGCAGTAACCTGTAAAGGAGTGACTGACAGGCTCCCGGTCAGCCGGTCTGGTGATGCCTCTGCTACGAAGCCTTCCATGTTGAGCAGGATCCTCAGCTTGCCCATGTTGCTGTACCTTGGATATTCCAGCAAGGCTCCCTCGTACTGACTGTGAGAGAACTGGAAAAAAGCTGTCCCGTGAAGTTGCTGTGCTGGCTAACGAGGGTGGAGTGTATGGGCAGAGTCTGAGCACAGGAACAGTGGAGTGTGAATGCTGCCTAGACAAGTGAATTGTTTTTACTGTCATAAGGAGCTGAAGAATTGCTGCCCTCCCTTCTTTTCTATAAAAAAACCGATAACCTGAGATGGATTTGCCTTTTCTGTGAGACAAGGGTTGCTGGTGAACTTCAGTGATAAGGAGTTGGGAGATGCACTTCCCTGAGAGGAGAAGATGCTGCTGGGGACCTCCCGGGTGATACCTTGGCTCTTCATGAAGTGGGGTGACCTCCCTTCCTGGGATTTGGAACCAGGCATTTTCCTTGCACGCTGAGCTAATGCGTTGCTCAGCTTCCCTTTGTGTTTTTGCATTCTTGGCAGAAAGCTGGACTGAGCAGCGCTTGCCTGCACCGTTCTGGCGTGAGCAGGCGAGGCAAGAAATCTCGGACCAGCTACACTTGTAGTCAAGCGCTGAATCACAGCAATGCCATCCTGCGGGCAGCTCCATGTCAGCTGAATGCAGAGCAGTGCTGCGAAACGCCGCGCAGAGCAGGGAGAACACAACTAGCTTGGAGCAGCCGGTTTTGACATTGGGCAGAGGAGCAGGCAGGCACAGTGTGGCCAGCTTGGGATCATCAGCCATGCTGAGAGGCAAGGATAATTAGGCAGACACAGAGATACCCTGCAGATATCCTTCTGCAGCTCTTAACTATTCTTGGAAAACTTTCCCTAATGTATGGCTTATATATTGCTTGCTCTGAATTAGGGAATAGTTACGTTATACATCACATATTCTTGTTCACTATGTTGGAAGCTCTTATCATTCTCTTGAATCTCCTCTTTTTCAGACCAAACAAATGGAGATGAAATTCAGCCTTTTGGTATGGAAGGACATTTTCTCATTTTTGGTCTGTATTTTTGGTAAAATACAGTGTTCCATGCTATACCCTAAAAGAAGTTTCATTGATGCTTAATGAAAGGCACTACTTCCGATGTCTGACATGCATCAGTCTTATTAATACCTCATTGACTGAGCTTTACTTTTTTTGTTGCAGTGTGTCGTGGTGTTGAGTCACACTCTGTGGGGTCCTCCATAACTCCCAGCACTCATTTTGCAGTGTTCTTATTTAACCAGTTATTTCTTATTTAGTATTTGTTCATTTGAGTTCTCTTTCCTTTAATTAGTACTTCACTCTTGCCTTTATTGAATGTCTTGGCTTGATTTAAGCCTGTTTATTCAGTTTATCACGACTGTTCTGAATTCTGAAAGAGTCTTTCAAAGCATTTGCAACCTTCCCCAGCATCTGCACCTTCTGCACTGTCCTTCTACGAGCTGAGTCATTGGTGAGAATACTGAATCTACCTGGTTTCAGGACAGATCCTTAGGGGACCTCGCTTGATACATCCAGATACGCTTAGTACCTGTGGGAGAAAAAAATAGTGTTTGAGCATAAGCTTTGGTCTTAATTTGGAAACAGCAAGGTGTTGGGGCACTCCATGTCACCGTCTGAGGTGAAGCCACAGCTTCATGAAGAAGCGGGGCCAGAGATGGAGACAAGTGATTCTGCCCTTCTACTCTGCTCTGGTAAGACCTCACCTGGAGTACTGCGTCCAGCTGTGCAGCCCCCAGCACAAAAAGGACATGGACCTGATGGACCAGGCCCAGAGGATGGCCACAAAAATTATCAGTGGGCTGGAGCACCTCCTCCATGAAGGCAGGCTGAGAGGGTTGAGGTTGTTCAGCCTGGAGAAGAGAAGGATCCAGGCAGACCTTATTGCAGCCATCCAGTATCTGAAGGGGGCCTACAGGAAAGCCGTGGAGGGACTGTTTATAAGGGCATGTAGTGACAGGACAAGGGGCAATGGTTTTAAACTAGAGAAGGGGAGACTTAAATTAGTCATTAGGAAGAAGTTTTTGACTATGAGGGCGGTGGGACACTGGAACAGGTTGCCCAGAGAGGTGGTGGAAGCCCCATCCCTGGAGAAGTTCAAGGCCAGGCTTGATGGGGCTCTGAGCAACCTGATCTAGGTAGAGATGTCCCTGCTGACTGCAGGGAGGGTTGGGCAAGATGACCTTGGAAGGTCTCTTCCAACACAAACCATTTTATGATTCTGTGATTCATCAAACCGGAGGGATGGGACAATACCCATGTGCATCTCCTGCACGAGCTGTCCCGTGCCTTCGCCCTGCCCAGCGTACTAATGCCACGCGCTGCCTCTGTGCTGAGCATCCGCACAGCATCTTGAAGGGGGTTATAAATATACATCCTCCTTCAGTTTGAGAAGTAAGAAGAGGATGCAGATGGGTGAGAACTGTTCCAGTGAAGCTCGCGCTCTCGCCCAGCGCATAATGAGATCAGAATGCAGGCAGGAATGTGTGGAGGAGTGGAGCTGGCAAGGATTCACCAGCCAGAATTATTCTAAGCCTATTCCATCCTTAATCAAACCTTTTTGTGTGTGTGTGCAAAGGTGCTTTGTGGAGATGTTTCTGTTTGAACATTAAATTCAAGCTCTTTTTACTACATGAGCAAATTCAAGTTGACAGGATATTGCTCTTTTGGTGAGTTTTTGGTGCGCTGGGCTTCTTATCAGAGCTGCCTTTGCTATGGTTATTTTGGAGCACTTGGCATTTCCCTGCTATGTGGCCAGTTTACTGGATGCTGGAAAGTATGAAATTGGATCTTTAAAAGGATCCCAGATCATTTTTGATGCTAATATAAATCTAAAAAAAAACCCCAAACAGCAAAGAGGGTGGGCAGGGCAGTATCACATGAGTTATCCAGCCTTGTTTACATCCTGATTTGCAAGAGATACAGCTTGACCCCAGCGTAACCTTGAAGTCTACACAGGGAGAGGAAATACTATGTAAATGAAACAGCCAAAACAAAACAGGCAGACAGAAGCTCAGTGTACAGAACAAGCTGGGAAGACAGGCTTTGCGAACACTCCGCTATGCAGAAGACGTGTGCACAAGTTCTTTCTTTTTTCTGGGATGTAAATGGCTGTGGAAAAAAAACCTCAGTAACAAAAAAAGGCATTGCTGGTTTTACAAGGTCACGCCCATTTTCCATAGCATAGGAACAGCATGTTTTCCATCATGGACCATGCTGCAAACCCTCCCCAGGAAGTCATGCTGGAAGGAGGACGGTTCAGAGCACCCAGGGACATGTACTTGTGCCCAAGCTTTTTGGCTGCAATCTAAATGGGTTTTAAAAGATGCCAGCGATGTCTTGGGGGCCCTACCACAGGAACAAAGTAATGCATGGTGCTAATAAAATACTTAATAGTGGTGACTGTATGTTGGTGGTGAGCGAGTCTTGTGTTAGCCTCTTGTGTTGGACAGAGAAGGAGGAGAAGTATCTCCAAGGCTGTGGGTTCATCCAGGAGTTTTTCAGCAGTGGTAGGGCCATGCAGTTCACTGTCCCCAGTTCTGCACTGGGACGTGTTTGTGTGGCTGAACCATGAAGACACTGAGAAACAGATCTAGAGGAAAAATGATGTCATTTTCCAGTGAGTTAAAAGCTTTCCATCCCACTTTGTTTTTTTGTCTGGGCTTCCTACGTACGCTCACACAGGCCTGCATTGTGGGGGGGGCTGCTGGCAAAGGGGCCGGAGTGCCTGAGCTGGCAGCAGCACTGCTCCCCTCACACCGCACTTCCACTCCTGAAATTACAGCTGCGGCTCAGCCTCTCCACGCCTGCGACGTTTCCTGCTATCACGCCCTCGTGCCTCGCCAGCGCCGTGTCTCAGAGAGCTAACCACCTGAGGACTCTTCCTACAAAGTGACGCATCTTCACTTCCAGCTCCCTCCTTGCGGGATCTGGTGGCCACAGAGGTAGCCCGAAGGAAGCCACCAGCGCGGCACCCAGCTGCGGTTTGGCACGGTGGCACCCTGAGCCTGCCTAACCACAGCCACGCCGGGCTGCTCCCTGTCTGCAGATGCAGCTTCCTCAGGCACTTAGCCATGTTAGGAGAGTGTTATTCCTTGCCTTGTTATTTGGAATTGGTTTCAGGAGAGGGAAAGTGCTTCCCATGCTGACCCCTCTTGACCCTTGAACCAATAAAACTCTGATTTTTAATCTCTGGAAGAAGGGAACACAGCAATTGAGAGCAGTATTTTAAGCCCAGTGGAGTACAATTACCTTGACCAGTGCAGGCAAGGGCAGAGCCCAGTAGAAGTACAGTTTGTAGCCAGCAGCGTGTTCACAACCAGCAAAGTTTAGGAGGCAGTGATGAGATAAAAAGGCGGCAAAAAAAAGAGGTAACTGCATGCCCCTTATTGCCAATAAACAGGTTCTCAGCCATATCACTTTACTGGAGTGACTGGGGAGAGCTCTTACCTGGCATGAGCATTGTACAATTCCAGGAACAGCAGGTTTTCTTTGGCCTGACAATGTCACACTTCTTGCTCTCAAAAAATGAGAGTTGTCCATAGAGCAGTGTTGACCTGAGCTGTTGTGCTCAGACATCTCATCCTGGGCTCACCAGGGGCTGTACTCTTCAAGTCTTTCTCAAGATGATGTGAATGGTCCACTTGGGGGTCAAGTGCTCTTCAGAAAGAATGATGGTGCCAGAATTTTGTTGAGAAATGAGTATATTGTGTGTAATGATGTATGCTAAAGTCCTCATCATCCTTGCTTTCCTGCTGTCTCCTGCTGGCTACGCGTTCACGTATGCAATGTACGCTGTGACTTTTTTTCTTTGTCAGAATACAAACCATCACTGTTTAAGTAAAAAATGACGTTTTGGTGTATATATATTTTTAAGCAAAATATGTTTCCTACGAACACTAATTGGCATAAGACCCTTGCTTTCAATGCATTGATTTTAATCCTAGAAAGCTTCCTCAGCCAATGACATGTGTGCTACAGGAGAAATTGGAAAGAAAATGTAGGTGTGGGAAGAGGAATGAATATTTTAAAACAGAGGCAGGAGGGAAGTTAAGGAAATACTGAGGCAGAGTTGTCCTTTATTCCATTCCACTGCGGGTCCATCAGTTTTCCGGGGTGTGTACACAGGAAGAAATACTATTCCAGAGGAGCGCTGGTGGCCAAGCCTAGCTGTCACCTCCAGCATGGCCCTGAGCAGCAGGAGATCGGAAGGAAGCTGACTGAAAAGCAAATGTCTTTCCCCAGTGGAGACCGCAGGGTTCAGTTAAGTCTGAAAGTCTGGTTTTTTTAATTCGTTCTCTCTTTGGATTTTGACCATGTGGGAAAGCTTTATTCCTACTTGCACAGAAATTTATGAAATAAATGGGAAATGTAGCTTCTTAATATTTAATTTGCTTGGTGATTAAAAGAAATTAGTTTCAACCATTGAGCAGTTTAGCAGACCTCCATTAATTTTTATAAGGAAATATTTGCCTGACTTCTTTCTGTGAATTTATATGAAAAGAATAATTATTAAATCTTCTTCCATCTGTGTGTTTTTGATAAAGACATTTCTAATGTGAGTAAGCAGAAACTGAATCCTAATTGAATGCTAATGCCTTAAGTGTAATGTAGTATATACTTCATAAATAGCGTGGAGTTAAAATAGTGGAATGACAATGCCCAGAAGTATTTTGGATAGAAAATTTATTTTCAGACGTTTGAAGCAACCAGGCAGAATCAGGAAATTAATTCCGAATTTACTTAAGCATTTAGGTGTTTAAGCCATGTCAACGTACAATGCCTTTGGAAGTCTGCGCCTTTCTTTTTTAAACCATAAGTGAAGAATAGAACTTGTTGCATTATGTTGGTTTTGAGACAGTGTTGAGATAATTGTCAGCGATAAGAGTGTCACTGCAGAGCTACGACGGAAAGACCTTTCTCTTGGTATGTGTGTAATGAAAAGTCTGATGTTTTCAAATACCAAATGACCAATGAATCAATATTTCCCCGATGTTTTTCAGACACAGTATGATAAAGTAGTCTTTCAGATTTCTGATTTGAGGTTTATATTAATCTTTTTCATCACACCTTTATAAGTAAGGCTTTTGTTATTGCTTTTTTTTGGTAGACGGAACTGGTAATCTGATCTCGCTTTTTGAGACTTAAACATTGTTCTGTAAATACAGCTTTGGGCTAAAAATTATTTTAATTTTTGACAGTTTCCATATGATTTTCATTGCTTGCGCCCACCACTAAATTATCTCAAAACATTGTACCATGGCTAACGGCTAAATTGGGTCTCTCAGAGAAATGTTTAATTCTTAGGCAACATTTAATCATATATGATTTAATAAGACAGCACAAGAACTAGATGAATTTGAAAAATGAATGTGGAAGGAGGAAATTGCTCTTCGGCCAGAAGCGAAGTGAGCATTTTTTTTTTGACTGCCACCTTCTTTGCCTTCCCTTTGTGATACCCCAGTGGAGAAGATGCAGTGGTGGTGACTCAGCTGTGGACAGCAGTCAAAAGAACCACCACCAGATGAGCATTGTATGAACCAGTTGCTTATAAGCACTATTTATTGCTCAGCATCTGTCAGGCTGTACCAGAAGGAGATTGCAGTTGAAATCAGGGCTTTTTGTGGTGCAACCTACTCAGACCCACAGGAAGAGATAAGGCTGCCCCAAGTGCTAACAGGTGAAATGCTGTGGTAGCTTATAGGCAGCCAGACCTTTTCACCTTTTAGGGGAATCGAAAAGATCATGGAATCCTAGAGTCGTTTAGGTTGGAAGATCCTTAAAAGAGAAATGGGGAATACTAATTTGCAAGCTGTTGCTGCAAGACTCTCTTTTCCTACTAATAAATCAATGAAGTAGGAAGGAGGTAGGTTTTATCTGAATCCCAATGGATACGTAAAGACTGTGTAAAAGACCAGGGGCATGTTAACACTTGCACACTGACAGGTCCCCCAGAGCTGAGCTGAGCTGAGCCAGGTAATTGAGGTTCAGCCTGGGCTGGAGCTAAAGCAGCACAGGTCTCAGTGTGGGCTGCAAAACCTCTCTGAGATGCCCAGCTCCTACAGTGTAGCACTTGTTGAGAAGGGCAACAAAGCTGGTGAGGGATCTGGAGAATTATGTTGTATGAGGAGTGCCTGAGGGAACTGGGATTGTTTAGCTTGGAGCAGAGAAGCCTGAGAGGAGACCTCATTGCCCTCCACAACTACCTAAAAGGAGGTTGTGGTGAGGCTGGTGCTGGTCTCTTCTCCCAAGTAACTAATGACAGGAGAAGAGGTAATGGCCTTAAGTTGTGCCAGGGGAGGTTTAGATTGGATATTAGGAGGAAGTTCTTTACTGAAAGAGTGGTTAGCCATTGGAACAGGCTGCCCAGGGAAGTGGTGGAGTCACCACCCTGGAGGTGTTCAAAAAATGGGTAGACATGGTGCTTCGAGACATGGTCTAGGGGTCAGGGAGATGCTGGATTAAGGTTGGACTTGATGATCCTAGAGGTCTTTTCCAACCTAAATGTTTCTATGATTCTTGCAGGTGAGACCTACTTAATGAAAAGAAACCTGGAAAAGCCGTAAACAAACTGCTCACAATATGCAATGGACCTTTTGTGCAGCACAGGGCAGGTTTATACTGCACTGGGTTTGCACTGCACAAGTATTCCTTGTAGCGTCTCTCTGCCGATATTATTATTGATGCTTTCTACTAGATCACATCTCCTCATGGTTTTCGAACTCCCCTGTTGAGAAAGACTTTTAATCTTCCTTCTCATGCCTTGGCTTAGTACTGGAGTTGCTCCTGCACTCCTGTCCCCATGATGGTGTGTGCCCAGGAGGTTGGGACATGTCCACTGTTTCCCTTCCAGAAGAAACCATGTGTGTGCATGTGTATACCTCTGTATAGGGACAGCATGAGCAGGCAAACCCATAAAGAACTTAGTTAGGTTAAGTTTCAAAGAGGGTATAAGCTTCTAAAACGTAGACATAAACAGAGCTTGCCATGGGGCATGAGCGTCCTTCTGCAGCTGCTGAGGACACTGCAGAGGCAGCCACCGGCTCCTGTCTTAAAAGACCAAGCTTTGGGCCAGTGATCATAGTTCGTGACAAGCTCTAAACTTTGCTCCATTCTTTCAGGCTCTGTAATTGTGGGCTTTTTGCTCCCATGAAACAGTAAGGTTTCACTTTTACTTTGGCCTTCATCTCAAATTTATGCTGACCGTTAGTCATACGCTTTAAATGAATCTAGAAATCAAAATCAGGCTGAAACTATGCCCTGTCCCGCCTGCAAGTATACTACATGCTACAATAAAATGCTTCTCCAGCAAGCTCTTGCTTCTTGCTAAATAGTCTGACTCATGTTTTCTGGTTCGGGAAAAGGGAGTGGCATCCTGCGAGGGCTGCGAACCCCAGCGCGGCTCCATGGGACGCGGTGAGTGTGCAGTATGGACAGGAAAGCACAGGCTGTGTTTGCTTAGCGTTATGGTTGAAAAGTAATTAATGGCAAATGGGTCAAAAATATGGATTATAAAATCATGGTGTAAGTGAAATTCATGTGTTAATAAAGAAGTCCTGAAATATCCTCTTTTTTTTCAAACCAATGTAGGACTATTAAAAAAACCTGTCTAGTCCGATGACTGAAAAAGTGCAGACACACGGAAATATTCTTATAGTTTCCAGATTAGTTTCATTCCAAGGTGTTTAGAATACCTCCATTTTTATTTTAAATTTCTGTTTTGTTTTGGGAGCCATTCCTGATTAATAATAACTTCCAAATTTTCTCATAAGCATGATCAAAATGTTAAGATACTGAAATTCAATTAAGTGTGGAAGTAACCATCTCAGCAAAAAAAAAAAGTGTAAATTCTGTCCATGCATTTTAGAAGTAACAAAGGAACATTTGTGAAAGTCCTCCCCCAAAATTACAG
This sequence comes from Coracias cyanogaster, assembly GCA_033124195.1. NCBI lineage: Eukaryota > Metazoa > Chordata > Aves > Coraciiformes > Coraciidae > Coracias > Coracias cyanogaster. Next base: position 22,580 of record JAVSBS010026419.1, on the reverse strand, counting down.
TAATGACAAGTAGGTTTTTTTCTTTTTAGAAGTTGTTTTCTTTCTTTGTTATATTTTTGATCAAGTCTCTTGGTACAAGAAAAAGATCTCAGAAATGTGCAGGTCTTACTTTGTGATTTCACACATAAACCAGCTGCAATTTAGAAGTGGAACCAACCTCTTGCACTCAGGCTGACTAATACTGTCCAATCTAAAAAGTCTGAATTTTTTTTTGAGCAGCATTATCATCCCCACAGCTTCCAACAATCTTTATATGATTAGCAAGGCAAAACAATCCAAAAACAAAGCAGAAAACCAAGCCTCCAAGGTTACAAACTGGCCTTTACTGGTCCAGTGCCACTCCTTTCAGATTTAACCGAGCTGGGAGATGTTAAAAATCATCACTTCACTTCTCTCACAGGAGATCCTTGGGGAAATCCAGTCAGTCTGCTAAAATCACTGAACTCTGCATAGCCCAGCACGCGCTGCCAGGAGCACACACAGAGCAGTGTCTTGAGGGTGCCTGGGTGGTCTGGGAAGAGCAGGGTGGCACCATCCTCCCCATCTAGCATCCAACCTTCATCTTTCTCAGCATCTGGTCTTGTTGCTTTGTAACCCCATTTTCCGGGCACTGTATGAACCCAGCACATGGTGCCAAAAATGCAGGACAGTCTTTCAAAGATAACAGCCGGCTCCTGTTGTCAGCTGATGGATATTTTGCCTTGTTCCCCAGTGACAGGAACTGGTTTTAAGTAGAAGGAATCAAGCCTTCTCCTGGTGGTCATTCACAACAGAGAGAGCATGCTAGAAGTTGTACACGCCACAGATGTTTTCTTTAAATTGAGTCTTGAAAAATCCAGTCTAGTAATTAATATGTAGGAGATGGTAAAATTCCACACAGAAGTTAGAAGAATTTCAGAACGATGGTGATTATACAAGCTCGATTCCTTTCCATGCATGTAGGTAATGTCATTTTGGACGACATGGTCACACCTTGTCTCTGACAGCCTACCTGCCACAATGCACAGCCTGGGTACACAAGGGAGACAAATTAAGAGTGCATGTGCAGCTGTAAATGTGGCATTTGGAAAGTCTGAAAGAGAACAGAAATAGCATTATTTTAATGTAGCTTTTTGTATGCATACAAATAAGCCTGTGGCTTATGTTCCCCTCTCAGGTGCTGAGGCTTTGATATTTGTATTTAGTGGCTCTGTACTTGTCACTTCTAGAAACCAGTGTTAAGCACAGTGGTGGAATGAGATTCAGTTCCTCGGGTTCTTACGCCTATTTAAGGTGTGTTTCACTGCACCTTAAATCAAATTATATTTGTTAATTAATTCATGTTAAAGATATGTTAATTCATTACAAGTCAGGAAAGACATGCTATCGATTGGCTTTTGCCAGTTTTCTCTTCCCTGTCCTCATCTGTAATGGCCTTTCTGCTGAATATCACTTTAGGCAGCGTTGCTGTGGGTCCAACTCTTTGTAAAATTTGATAAGTTGTTCAAGGAATACCAGATTCCCTTTTATAGTGAAAGTAGTATTTTTTATAGCCTTGATTAGTCAAATGACAAAAGTAAAGTTTGTGAAGCTCATACTGCGTGAGCATCTTGAAAGATGACCCGAGTGACTTAGACACAGTGGCATCCATCTACTCTGTGCATGTCTGAGCTACTGAGAATCCCCAGCTTGTACGCACAGACCGTGCTTGCACTGAGGGGGTATGTATATGTCATTTATTTTGAAATCTGGGCTTTGAATGATAAAGAAATAAACAAATATTAGCCTGTTTGTTGATAATAGAATGCAAAATTGGGTTAGACCATAATGTCTCTTTTTAAAGAACAGATTAGTTAATTATTCCTTAGGAAGTTTTTGAAAAAAGACATTGTGAAAAGTGAAGTCAAAATCTTACCTTGCATAGAATCTGCTCAGGTAGCTTTAAGTATAGGACAGGTTGGGTGGTGGACAAAAAGAGGCAGACTTTTGGAAATGGAAAATGACATTTTTTGGCTCTGCTACCTGTGCTTAAATGAATGCTACTGACTCAATGGGAAGAGGAGGTGATAAGGAAGGTAGTGGCTGCTGGGAATTGTGAACTATGATCCATCTTTCTCCATGCTGCTAGCCCTCAGGCGGGATTTGCAAGGTCCTAGATGAGCTTGGAAGACATCAGCCTGTCCTGTCATGGTGAAAAGAGATGGACGAGATGTGGGAATGGAATGTTTTACAGTGTTGTTGGACCAACCATAGTCAACCTCACAGGTCTTCTTGCTTATTTTCACCAGCACTGCTAATGAAGCTTTTGCACATTCGAGAGCAGCCATAAATCTGTGCACAATCTGCTACTCCTTTTTTCAAAACCGAGTACTTCCCATTTCATATCGCTTAGTACAAGTCCAATGAGCACACCACCGTATTCTATGAAATACATTACTAAGCTGTGTGTGGAGGCAATTGTTTTATTGTTTTGATGGTGTTATAAAGCTGCATCTGTAACATCCAAAAAGATACCGCAAATACTTTGCACCCTCTGTCACCACAACCGTTGCTGGATTCCTTAGTGAAGATACAAATGGCTTATTCCACTATGGAAAGGGAAAAGAACATTGTCTGACCATATGGTGTCATCTCCATGCAGGAAGTTTAAAATAGAGCGAAACTGTTTCTCATAGATATGACAAAAAGCAAAAGCATTTTACCACAAAGTGATGACTTTTTTGAAGAAGGTGCTCTTTATCCCAGAAACAACATAAGCATGACATGATGTGGCAGTTACCATGGCAACTAATTATTTTTTATTGAACAACAAGAATAAGCACAATAGCTTCACAAAACCCAGCAGATCTTGGCAAGCAAGTTAAAATATCCCAGGGCATCATCAACATGTGCAGCTATCATTTTTAGTTTCCTTTTTTTTTTCTTTCAGAGGGTTTTATTTTTTTAATATGGCCAAATACATTTGATTACAGGTCAGAAATGGGACTTTCTCATCTGACTTCTTCCTTTACCAAAATCTCCTCTCGACATTGCTGTGCTATGGGTGCGTCGTGGTCATTTAAGTTACAATAGGAGATGTCTGCCTTGGTTATGCACTTGAATTGATGAGCCCACATTTTCAGAAGTTGCCCGAGTAAGGAGTGAAAGGTTGACAATTTAGCTGACAGGAGAACATGACAAAGAAAACAGAACAGATGGGGGCCTTGAAAATACCATTCTCTAGAAGTATGTGGAATCAATTTAATCTACAATAATAGTACAATGAAGAATCTTATTCAGTAATTACGAGGCTGAAAGAGTGATGGTTTTGGTCCAGATATTATTGATTTAGTAGACTGTGGTTTATAAAGTAATTCAGATATTGTAGTGCCTGATTCAGGCCTGGCTGAAGTCAGCTGCACATTCTTTTACTTAGAGACCCTTTTAATAAATTGGAATGAACTTTAATGAACATCACACCGAATACATGAGTCAAAGATGATGTATTGATGTTACCAAAGTTGACGGAACTTTTGCTGTGTTTGCACAGTGTTGTCCAGGTAGAGAGGCAAGGAGAAAGATCATAACACGCTTCTTCCTTTAACGTCCAGAAGTATGTGGGTTTGGGTAGATTACTTCAGAAACACTGATGTTTGCAAGGGCAAATGTCACAGTGAGTGAAGATTCTCATTCTATGATAGTTCGCGTGTATATGATTTAGTTTGTATAACCCACTATGCTAAATTCATATTCTCACTCCTGTTATTGCAGACCATCTTGAAGGCAAGTATAATATTACCCTCAATTGCTGCTATAGTTTCAGTTATGCATGCAGGCTCATCTGAGGACAAATTAGATATACTGCCAAAGCCAAAACATTTCAGGAATTTTTGCATCTCCATTTGATTTATCAGAATGAAAGAAGTCTCCATCTCAGTTCTACCATTTAGGCTGACCTGATAACTGAATATCACTGGTTTAATTCTAGCCTCAATTAGGGGAAAAAATGATCCCTCAACCACATATTCAACCTCAAAGTCAATATTTTGGTTTGGTTCAGAGCCAGTTGTGTTAAACCAGTTAAGGTCAGATTTAGTCTGGAGAGGCTGCAAAATTACAGGATCAAATGACACATGATGTACTGTGAAACTGAATTGCATTAGAAGTTGCATAAACAGAATTAATGTTGCTTAAGATTGCTCCGGCATCTGAAGCAGTAAGAAATCAGAGTGAACATGATTGAGAATCTCCATCTGTAGTACAAGTACCATTGTGTGATGGAGCTTCGAATGAGACCTGCCAGGAAGGCTCATGTCTCACAGGAAGTGGTGCTCGTGTTCAGGAGGCCTTTTTTCTTTGAGTCATGGCAGAGTCAAGGCCAGCCTTCAGATTAGGGGAAATGGCTGCTGAAAGGAACAGGACAAAGTATCCATTGTCGTGCTGTCACTGTTGGCTGTCTTCTCACTGAAACACAGAAGAGAGACTTGTTGACTGCTGTTGAAGATTTAGTGGTTCTGTTTGTAGAGTTGGGAGTGCCGATTTATGTGCCCTGCATCAATTCTCATCGAGATGAATTAATTCTGCTGACCCCAAAAGGCTCCTGAGAAGCTCTGTCCAACTGTGATAGTAAGAGTGACTAGAATATAATTTATCTACCACGGACTTTAGTTAAGAAAAGTATAGGATGTTGTTAATTTTGGTAGCTAGTCCCTATAAAGTTGTTCTTTGCTTCTGCTGATGCGGATACAGGGGCAGTAACAGGGGCAGAGGAGAGGTGGGATAGTTTGTGGGGTGTTAGATGTTCTCATATCCCTTTAGGATGAGTCACTGGAGCTTCCCACTAGTTTTGTCAGGCATGTGGTTCTTCAGTGGTTAGTGAATATATGTAAATAGCACTTGAGCTCTCACTGCTGCTGCTGAAGAAACTCCTCACATCATCTCTGTATATGAGAAGACTTGTCTGTGTGATCATCAGGGGAGAAAGCAAGGCAGGGAAATAGTGCTAGCTTGAAAACTAAAATGTTGGCACGCCCCCCCCCACCCCCAAGTAATTTTACAATGTAATGTAATTTACAATGTAAATAGTTGAATTTTCATTCATAAATACTCTACTTCTGTATTGTATCTTCATGAAATGCTGAATGTTAAAAGGCAAATGCGGTTGGTCTCACGGATTTGATTTACTGTAGAAAAGCCTGGAGTGTTAAAAACTGTTTTCAGAAAGATGCCTTCTAAAAACCATAAATGGGATGGTGGCCTGCGCAGAAATACTGGCTTCATTCATGAAATGCAGAGCTCTCAGTAAACTGACACAGAAGCCAGGAGACCTATAGTTCTGTGATGACAAACTATAAAGATAAACAAGCCTTTGTGGAATTTGCAGTGAAAAGGAATCATTTATTAGAAAGATGTGTGCTTCCTCAAGCCTTTCCATTTTCTTTCTGGGACTCTGTACCAGATCTGCCAGACACTACAAACAGAGCAATGCCTGAAGGAGTCTCCAAGAGCTGAAATGGTGGCACTAAGGGTGGGAGACTGGTCTGAGAGGATCCATGTAACTAGGGGGATACACACCAGCTTACAATATAATTCTAAATGTGGATTGAGTTGGTCATAGCTCACAAAGAAATTTGGTTTTGTCATTGAAGTAAACCCATACAGGCAGTAGATGCTGATGAGTCCACATTCCTCAGCCAGCACTCATGAGATCCCTATTCCTATGTGCAGGCAGGAGAAGTCAACTCTCAAGCAAGTACAGGTTGTGGGTCAGACTGTCATTGACTTCTTCACTTGCCTAACATGATTATATTGCGTCTAGGAGGGGGATGCTGACAGTGTTTTTTTGTTGTTGCTGTTGGAGGACAAGGACAATAGGCTGCAAATTAGAAGTTCAGGGCAAATCAGTTATGTTATGTTTAAACATTATTTTGAAATGGAATATAACATGACATAATGTTATAAAGAAACAGACTTGACTGCCCAGTCACCTTTCTAGCATGCTGGCAGGGATGGGGCCTTGGAGGAATCGCAGATTACATTATGCTTATGCCCAACTCAATATTCTTTTACACTATTGTAAGTTTAAAGGTGCTTTTGTTGTAAATGAGAATCAGGGACTGAGAATGTTTTTCTGATTATTTTCTTTGGCATTTTCTCCATTATGGAATTGCTAAGAATGCAATATCCAGTGCTGTGTTACATACAGCTGCCTTTCTATGGATCAGTACTGGACTTAGTACTAGTGCTGGCTACAAGTACTGGCTACTTAGCACCAAGCACCTAACGAGCTGACACAGAGCCCCAGGGTGCTTCAGGCAGAACCCCGCGGATGCACTATGGATGCATTACCTCCATCAATTAACGTTCCTTCAGAAAACGGTGGCATTGCAGGAGTAATGGCAGTTATAGGCTGTATCTTTTGACAGACATGTATTTTCTGAAGAAAAGCCCTCTACTGAATAGGAGTAAACTATTGAATATCTGCAGAAGAGGCATTTGCTGGCAGGGAAGGAGCTCTTCGTGCTCTCGGACTTGAAAGTATCTCCACCAAAGCCTTCAGTTTTCTTTAGAGATCTATAAAGTAGCCCTTCTGGGCCCGTGTGTGGTGTGAAACTGTACTTCCAGTTGTTTCTGATAAAGGCATTGAGTGCCCTCCAGCAAAAGTTTGAACTGGCAGACAAATCTCATGTTGTTAGCACTTGCTTTACTTTTCAAGAACAATAATTAGGCACTCAGATACTGGGGCGATGATTATTCCAATCTGAATAAAGCAGCACAATGAATTGCCTCAGCAGCATGTTTTGAAGTAGTTTTTCCTCCTACCCGTTGCCTCCTACTCTGAAGTTTGTAGGAGATGCTGTGTATATTACAGCAAAAGCATGGTATGCACCACTTGTACTGAGGGATTTTTCTTACAGGCAGCCAAAGGGGTTTTCTTTCCTGACTAGACTTTTGTGGCAACACATGAAGACTATAGTGAAGTAGAAAAAAATCCCTTTTATCTGAACTTCAACTGGAGTCAAAGCAGTGAAAGATGCTGAGCATTCTTGTTTTAGCCTTGTAGAGCACTTAATCATGTCCTTAGCAGGCAAATTTGTGTACAGTCCCATTGACATCAATGGCACTCGTTGCAGCATCTGGGCCAGGGCATTTCCTCCTGACTGGACCAGGCCTTTGGCACACAACTGCTTTTGTTATTATGTAAATACGAGTTAGGAAAACCCACCACAGCGGGTTCCTTTGAAGAGCCAGCTGATGCATGCAGAAATGAGCTTCTGTCTGCAGCGAGGACCTGCAGTACTGAACAGGTGAGTGGTGGCACAAGCTCCAATCCTCCTCAGAGGTGATGTGACTATGGCAACTCGCTGAGGGGAATAGTGACAGAACCTTTGGGTCTTGTCCTGCAGAGGCTTCCTGTGCTGGACATCATATGTGGTTATATTCACATGGAAGGACATCCCCTTTCCATAAGGCTGCTTAAGAACTAGCCCTAGCAGGCTACACCTGATTAATTTAAAAGGTGATTATCATAATCTGTAACACTGTTCTTGGACTGCAGACATTGCAAGCACAAATGAGAGCAGAATTTGATGTGTGAGCTGTAGTTTACAGATAGTATAGTATTAAACTGAAATGCCATTTATCAGAGAAACCCTCAGAAGCAGCTTCCAAAATTGCAATATCTGGAAGAGCAGCAGCCAGTCAGGACCAGGTATGTGCTCTGTACTGGGTGTGGAGGTGCAGGGCTGACATGGTAGTCACCCTTCTCACCTGTGAGCTCCACACTGAGGAGAGACACGTTGCAATGACCACATTTCAGTCTGGCAGGCACCCCTCCAACCTCGGCCTCATTTGGCAGGGGCAGCTGGAGATTGCTCTTCCTGCCCTGTGCACTGTGCTTGGGATGAACCAATCTGGCAGGTTAAGAGGCGCTTTCCCCCTTACAGGCACTCTCTGGAGCTGCCCCATTCTCTGCAGCACAGCAAGTGGCAGTGGGTCCATGAGGCAGATACGAGTCATTAGCATCTTCTCAGCCTCCTAGGAGCTGGGCAAGGATGCAGCGAGAGTGTATGGACTTGGCTGGGCAAAGCGCAGGGCTGAATGCAGAGGAGTTGCTGATGTAGTGTTAATATTGTAACTAAGAGTTACAAATCAGAGAATACTCTATAGTTGCTGCACATTTCTCAAAGTTATATTTACAAGTGCACACATACACATATAAAAATAGGCTATTTCATTAAGGAAGTTCATTGTCGTCTTGAAGTATTGAACATTTAATACGAAACACTAAAAGAGGTTATGAAAAGGAATGCTTAATCCTAGTGTTGTTGAAACATTTCTTAGCATCTACTATTTTAAACGTTACAGAGGGTCAAACAAAGAGCTCAGAGTCTTAGAATGCTTAGAATTTTCTTGGCAGGATGGCATTGACTGAACAGGTTAGCTAAGCAAGGAAGGTGGGGGGCAACATGAAAAATTGGAAATGCCATATCTGGGCAGCTTTAATCAGGCATATGCAGGCATGGGTCAATTATCTTGACGATGTATCAAGCTCAGAATCACATGGATCCAAACCCCAGTGTATACTGGTTGTGAGTGTGGAGCTTTAGATCAAGTTTAATTCCAGCTGAGCAACTTTTGGAACATTAAAGAATAAAGCAGCTATCCATGTTATTCTGTAAGCCTGGGATGGGTAAAGCAAAGGAGTATGTACATCATGCTAGTGTTTTCATTCATATGCAATATGAATGTTTATAGGTACATGCACATATAGCCAAAGTTATGTATTTATTAGAGTTATTCTGTAGCATCATTTTATTAGATGGGTTCTTCCCGAAACGGTACAACAATAACATGTCAAAATATCTGAGATAATATAAAATGCAAAGAGCCGTATAAAATAACAGAAGAAGAAGAAGAGGACGTAATGTTTTGGTTGATTTACTCACACCTCTTTTCACACTTTGAAGAAAATAGGCCAAGGATAGTGAGAACAGAAATATAAACTCTTGGAGACTGCAATTGTAGCTAATACCCACAAAATCCTCACATTTCAGCACCTAGTAAAATGTTATAGGCTGCTATGGTTTTTGTCATCATTGGATTTTATAGACTATTTTAATGATGTGTCAACCTTTTGCAATTAATAACCAATTAGCCTGTTAAGGAAGTTGACTAGTTGACTCATTTTGTAGAGAAATATGTTGTCAGCCATTAGGTACAGGTCCTAGAGAGATTCCTTTGGAGATGTCTACAAATCAGTATTTGCAACAGTGAAACTCAGCCCATTATTGACGGAGATTAAAAACCAAACAAAGTCTATCAGTGATTGAAAGGTGTATCTGCTGTTTGAAAGGCACAGTTTAGTGCTCCATAAATTCAAAGAGCATCACTCATGCGATCTTCGGAATCAATATTTGAATAAGCAATTGTCACATCTGCCACTGCTGCATGGAGTAATTGAAAGTCATTAGTTTTAAGGGGTTCCACTGGCAACGCGGGGTCAATGTGCGTTGATATGTTTTTTCTAATCAATAATGTGGGCAATAATCAATCTTCTTGGCTGATAAGCACAGCTGCAAGTTAAAATCAGATTATTTACTATTCATTTTAGTATATATGAAATCACCTTCTATGGAAAGTAAGTTCAAAGAAGGATAATGATAAAAGCATTAGAAAGAGAGACAGGTACAGTTGACATATTTGTTATTTCTTCTGCTAAGGATAAATTTTGCAGAGCACTAGCAGATCTTCCCTGACAGATTATAAGCAATAAAACAATTACTAGAAAGAGTGGCTGTTGTGTAATTCAAAAAGAAAATAACAGCAGATGAAAAAAGCAGCAGGAAACCCCATGTGGGGAGAACTGCCTTGTGTTGTTGATCCTTCATGCTCTTGTGGAGTTATGTTTAATTTGGGAATAGTCTTCCCTAAAATGGCTAAACCCCCTCTGCAGTCCATCTGCGTGTCCTAGGGCAGGACAGACAGGCTCTGCTGTGGGCTTCACCAGGGCTCCTGGGCTGCAGAACCCAGTGAGCCTTCCCAGCTGAGCTGCAGCTTGTGGGGCTCGTGGTGGTCCACCCCACTCAGCAGTCAGATGTGGAAATACCTCCAGTTGTTCTTGGCAGTTCGATGTGTCCCTTGGCCAAAGCTGTAAGTCTCTGTTTCGCTTCTGATTCCTTCCCCGACTCGCCTGCCCGGGCTTCACTGGCTGCCTTTGATCCCTTTTGCAAATCCTGCTTGTTGTACACGCGTCCTGGCTTCCTGACCCTTTGCTTGGCTTCTTGTCATCCTTTCTACTTACCCTTCGGCTCAGTAGTTTTGGGTTTCTTGGCCCAAACTGTGATCGTGCCTTCCTGTTTAAACCCTTGGCTGAGCCAAACTCTTTTCTTGTCTTCTCTGGTTTTGGGCAGAGATGGATCTTCCTGCGTATCTGTGCCTGCTGCTAAACCCAGCTCTGGCCTGGCTCTGACCCGCAGGGCCTGGCCGCCCATGTCCTGCCAGTCTTCAGTAACTTCAGTGTGGGGACATAAAGAAAGGATTTCTCCCTCTAAAGCTCATTTTGAGTTTGTTGTGAAAGTTAAGCATGTAACTTGGCACATCTGCACAGATGTGGTTATGTCTCTGCTGTTGGCTTAAGTACGCCCCATGTATAGAACACGGCTCATGCGTTCCTAGCGCTGCCAGTGCTGCTGCCGTCACCGCTTACAAATGCACATCTCTTGTTAATAGGGGTCAGGTGTAGTTTAAAGTCAGTCGGTAGCACTTCAGGGGAAATATTTCCATGTATCTTTTTAACTAAAATGATTTTTCGTATTGCTTTGTAATCTAAGACTTAATATAATACCTTATAACAATATAATATCCTATAACTCCTCCACTGTTGCATGCATATGCCCACATTTTCAGTAGATCATATAATACCATGGGCAAGAAAAGCACCCAAAAAGCTGGGAAACAGTCGGTCTCAAACAGCATCACACTCACATCCTGCCATGAGCTTCTGAGCGGAGGATTTGTCACCCAGCAGAGGGAATATCTCCTACCAGAACGATAAAGCTTCATCACTATTTCAAGCAAGATACAAGCGACGCATGGGAGTTGTGCTGGTGTTGCCAACGGGTGGCTGTTTGTGTCCTTCCTGGGCACAACTGGAAGTGGAGAAGGAGCTGGCTCTCAGGAAGGCCCTTCCAGTGTGGTGGCAGTGCAGGTTGTCCCCAGCTGCTGCCAGGTAACAAAGACCTCTCAGGAGGGTGCTCTGGCACCCACACACACTCAGTGAAGCCTGCTTGGCTGCATCCCTTGTGCTAGCAAACTCTCCCATTGTTTTTGGTGCTCCAAGGAGCTGGGTTTATTACAGACCTTAAGATGATGCCTATGGAAATGAGTGTTTTTTCTGCTGGAGGCCTCCATCTTGATCCTTATAGGTCCTTTCCATCTTGGCATATTCTATGATTCTATGATCTCTGGTATTGACCAAGATGGCAAGTGGAGCAAGAGGGCAGCAGCAATCAGAAGAGGTGATCTGCCACGTATCGTACCACATATATGAAAACAACCCATGACTATGTCTGAAATGAATCATCCATAAGCTGAGAGTCTGATGTGCCAAATTTTAAAGGCATAAGCTAGAGGAAAAACATGTTCCCTATAGACACAAATTAAGCTATTTTACCCTGGCTCTGTGTCATTGTTGTTGTTTTTGTTTTTTATTTGAGCAAGGGACTGTTCTGACTCAGACTTTAATTTGAGAATGTGTTTCCAATATTCCCCTGGTGAACACATATAGTGCATATAGATAGATCCTTACTACAAAGCAGAGTGCCAACATGTAACCCAAATCCTTGCATTTAGGCTTTACATCTCATTTTCAGATGTTCACTTTCCTAAGATGGATTTTCTTAAATGGAATAACTTCATAGTCCAGCCCAATAATTCTGGCATTAACTATATCTAAAGAACTTCACATGTATGCTGAGAGCAGTGGTTCTGGGGAATGACATTTGGATTGGGTTGGAGTCTAGTAATACGCAATAACTCAGAGCTAAAAATCCTGGAAGCAAAAAAAAATGTGGTACTTTGAAATTTAATTATATTACGTAAAAATAAAATGCCAGTGCTAAGTTACATTCATGAATTACATGTACTGGATTTGCCAGCATGAACTAGAATTGCACTGCCAACTTCAGAGGTGGATAAAGATGCAATTTACAGCTCTGGGGGATTAACTGCAGTGCTTTAAAGAACTGTCATTCCAGTTGTCCCACCCACCCCTCTTCAGGTACCCACATATCATCAGTGGTGGTTGAAAGTAACACCCTGGGCAATAAACGGCGGCATTTCAAGCATAACTACATCCCATTTGGCTGACATTAACCTCTAGCAGAAGGATGAGGTAGAGACCTGGAAACACTAAAGTTTTAAACTGCCACTCTTAAATCTACTAGAGCTTGACTCACAAAGCTCTTTCATCTTCTTTGGACCTCAGGAATGCATCGAGGCTCACGGAGGATGTGGACTTGAGCATATAGATGCTTAGGCCTTTGCAGATCAGACTCAGAATGGATAGACACGATAGGTATGTCAAGAGACAAGAATTTTGTGGATGAAATTTGCAGCAGACTTCAGATATTGATGGACCATTTTTGACTGACTGCAGTGGTTTTTATATCTAATATTGTGACTATGTATTTTTATTCACTATGAAATGCTCCACAAGGAAAGTAGAGAGTTTAGTGCAAAGCCAGCTGTATATATTTGAAAGTGAGGTCATAATTACTCATACTTATGCATACCATAAAAAGTAGTTAATGCTTTATCATGGCAAATATTTGAGTTTATCAGTCTATGAAAATATTTCTTTTATCAACATAAACTGGGTGGAAAAATACCTTACTAAGAAAAAAGAAAAATTCTTTCCAGGGATTGGTGATACTATGAATTGTCATGCTCAGGGTAACACTTCTGCGAGCTAAAAGATAAGCAACCTTAGAAAACTCAAGAATAATTTTTTAAAAATTGATGGTTTAATGTGAAAACCATTTTTTGCATGATGGCTTTACAGTACCACCAGCTTTCACACTTTTATCATGAATGATGAAATACTGATGTTTGTAGAAGCTCATCCTTTAAATAAAAACCTTATCTTTTACTTCAGAAAACAGATTTATGGCTGGATAAAAAAAGCTTTAAATATGATCAGTGTTTATACAAAACAAAACTAGAATGACACAGCAAAACTAGACCAGTCATACATCTTTTTGGTAACTCACTAATTCATACCAGAATCTTGTTATTAGGCAAACAAGACCAAGATACGATCACTCATTCCCGATGGTTATGTCCAGGTTCTGTGATCAAACCAGATTTAATAGCTGGAGCAGCTAAGCCTGGCAGTGAGTTGGGAATCTAAATGTAGGTTGTGATTCGTAGTCAAGGTGAAGGAGGGGAAAGTGGAGATGAAAACATACACAGCAACCAAACCAGGTGAGCACGAGATCAAAGTCCACCTGAAGATGAGGAAATGGAAATGCCTGTGAAACACCCAACCAATGTGAATGATGAGCAAGAATGAGGGGCAAAGCCAAAGAGAGACACCCCCAAAATTTCTAAGTTCTTCTCATTATTTTGAGATTCTTGGTTTGTGATTCTTATAGTACATGGCAATGTTATACTTACGTGACTTGTTATGTTGTCCTCCAGGTAAATATATGTGTAAATTTTCCTGTGGGACCACATTAAGCATTGCACAATAGATTATTTCTAGAATAGATAAATAGTTCCCCATACAGAAACTGTTCTCTTAGAATAATGTCCCTTTTATGTATTTGCCTTAGACTGCTTTTGAAAGAGCCAGGCATTTCTGGTTCCTAACCATTTTGTCACTGCTTGTTTTCTGTATGGTCTAACATGGCTGGAAGATTGGCGTTTATCTTCTGATTGTCCATTGTCAATTTTAAACCTGAATGGCACGTGCACAGCAATTTGTCCCTGCCTATGGCAGCAGATTGCCAAGAAGGAATATAAACTATTGCACTATCTTATGGGCTAAAAGCTGTTCTACTATCTATGTGAAATTATTTGATTAGTTCAGGAAACTAATAGTTCATAAATAATTAAAGTCTAAACTCAGCTCTTCAATTGGATAAGGTTCAACATCATGAGAGATTGTATATGCTTCAGTTTTGTTGCTGAGGGCTTGAAAATGTGCTGCGTGGATATCAAAGAGCTGCCAAGCAAGATTTCAAACAGGCTGAGCGCATTGAGAAAAGAGTTAGTTAAAGTCTAAGCATGAGTGATAGTGTTTGCATAGTAAAGCAGTGATTATAGCACGGCTGGACTGTAAGGATATGACTAATGTTATACTGAGCGAGTAAAGCTTATGAGGCTTGAAAAAACGTACAACACAAATTATTTTTCTCTCCTGAAAATGACATTTGAAATCTACCCAGAGAAAACTGAATTGGTTCCCACACAAAGCCCTGCAGGGAAAAAAATACATGCCAAAGGCAGACTAGAGGGAAGTAAAGCTGTTCACAAACATACTACTACTGCGCAGCTTGGCTTTCGGTACACGCTGAAGTTGTGTGGACAGTCAGCTGCTGAAGGTCCTACTTGCTGGGTCTTCAGGGCATCCATTTGGCATTTCTGATCTGAACTGCACGGGGATTTTCTTGTCATTTCTAGCTCAACCCTCAAGCACAGGTGTGCTTTTCCAGTGGTGGCTATTTGCTCTACCATCAATGTGCCTTGGTACAAAATGATGAATAATTTTAAAAGAGTAACTCCTAATGAAGATGAGTGAAACCTGAGGTCCTTATTCTTTTGGAAAGGTGGGAAGAATCTTTCCCATGGACTTGCTGTGTTACTGTGCTATCTGCCAGCTAAGGCAGGGGCTGGGCAGCGTGCGCTGGGCTCCTGACCTTCTGAATGGGCTTGGCACAGACACCTGGCCAGGGAAAGGGAAAATTTTAGAAAAAATACGAGTAGTTTATAATCTAGATAGAGATTTGATAGTAATTTTCAAGTGAAAGTGATGGGTTGACGATGCCTTCCCCATGAGCCTTCTATGGAGGAATGGATTTTTTCCTGTCTCTCTGTGCTATTTATAGATGGTCATTTCTACCAGTAGCAAAAAGTAAATTTCTTTTAAAGAATTCTAAGTCTTAAAGTAATAATAATGCCTCAACAACATTACATTTGCATTGCTTTCTTCATCAACAAATTTGAGATCATCAAGTGAGAGACAAACTAAAAATACAAAATAAAGTATTATTTGTTGTCAATCAATAATTTTACATCCTTTCGTTTGCTACCTAGTTTTACAGAAAAGTGGTTGCTTGCTTTATATTTCTTTCTCCATCTATCCTGATTTTCAAGTGCTGTTTAGGTAACTGGGGTAGTTAGTGAGCGCTAGTAATTGGGTAGGTATAGGGGAAGACAAGTCCTTTATGAAGATGATATACTGGGGAGGAGAAAGTAGGGAATCGTAAAGCTACACTGGCAGAGTGGTCTCAAGAGTAATTAATTTACTCTTGTTCCCCTAAAGGTAACAATGGAGGAACTTGTTGAGAGGCTGGCCTAGGTCAACATTCCTACTCCTGTGAGGAGTGCTGATGAAACTTGGATGGGGCTTTAAGCAACCTGGTCTAGTGAGAGGTGTCCCTGCCCATGGCAGGGGGGTTAGAACTAGATGATCTTTAAGGTCCCTTCCAACCCAAACCATTCTATGATTCTGTGAGACCACCAGCTGAAGAGGTGTCTCTTGCCCCACGCACCAGGGCCGCATCATTCAGAGTGAGCACACAGGTCACCAAACAAGTGGTGGGAAGCAGAGCTATGCCCAGGCTGCCCATGTTGCTCCCGTAGCCAGCCCCTGCCCTCCTGCAGCAGGAGGAGGGTGAGGAAGCCACAGCTGCTTCTTATCTGCAGCCTGTAACCAATCTACCTGTGCCCAGAGCAGACTCTGCTGACCAAAAGGGTCAGACTGTGAACCCTCCCAAGAATTCTAAACTTAGACTGGAGATTTGGAGTGTGTTGGTAATTAAAAGGAAGAGATCTCCCTTGGAATTGGAGGTTGTTTCACTACCTGTTCAGTTCTCTTGTGGATTGTCTTTCTCTTGTGGTTTTTTTGAGTCACTGATGTAACTGTAATTTAGGAAGTCAGGTCTAGGCATAGTGCCTGAAGACTCCAAGACCATGGATGGGTAAGTATGATGTAGTCTTACTGATCTCAGACGTATTTCTTTAATAAATGTTTGAGATATAGCAGTACCTTGGGATCTAATCAAGCAGAAGCTCCTGGTGCACTTTTCCTGAATGGCATGCAAAACCGTGAGATGGGAGGTAGACTATGTCCCAAAGATGTTTCTAATCCAGGCATTATTAGCAAGGCTAGAGAAAATGCTGTATGCAAAGCGTTTATGGAACTGAATTGCCAGCTATATGTGGGCTTCTATAAAGAAATCACTCAGATGGTGTTGTTAGAGAAAAGTTTTGAAATGCCTGCTGTGTTGAGGCCTTTCTTGTTTCCTCAGAGGTACTGATTTCTCAACTTCAGATGGCTAGTGTGTAAGCAATGACTTTGAGCCTTATAATCAGGAAAGAGAGGAGAGATAGCTTTTGCCTCCTGAATTTTGGTTTTGAAATAAAAGTATATTTTAATTCAAGAATACCTCTTCAGGACATCACAGTATCTGAGAGTCACAATAGCACAGACAACCTGAGTTGGGTACAGATGTTCTTGGCATGTTGCTAATCTTGGAGGCTTCATTTTGTCATGGAGCTGGAGAGTCAGTGCAAAAACTCCCCAAGTGTCTGTATCAGAACATTTACTTCAGATAGAGTTGTAAGTACTCAGTAGGGGTCCAGTTTTAGATAGCCTTAAAACCTGACCTTTAAAAGGTGCTATTTCAAACACCTTCAGTAATTGTGCCTCTGGAAAGCTTCACTCCTGCATCTGTACAGTCCTGCAGTCTATGATCACCTAATGTATTTTGGTGGGATTTGAAGTTTGTTGCCATTTGTTTGTGTGGATTTTTGGTTGTCCGATTTCTATGTTCTCATGGTGAATGCCTGCAATAGTAAACTGCTCTTCCTTACCTCAGAGTGTTTTGCCATATGCTCACAACCTGGTTACCTGCCTTTGAGTAATAATTGCTCTTTAACCATTCTGAAAGCAAAGATGCTATTAAGACAGAATTATTACTGAGGTTTCACATGTACACATGTTTTTTTCCCCCTCTGCACTTGATTTATCTTTGTACTGTTCTTGTATAATTTGAAAAATCTCTTTGGGATTATTTTTATTTTTTTCCTTACAATTTCTTCAACTCTTAATTAACAATGCTAGATGGTGATAGTAAATAAAAAGGAAATCCAATATCAAGATGAACTATTTTAAGCTCATTAGCACACATTCAATTAGGTGTTTTGTATTATGGGTAAAGAATAAAAATATTTATTCAGAGCAAAGTTACTTCAATTAATGGAAGCTTTAATTTTTAGTTTTTAAAATCTCAGAAGAAATACACACCATTTTGACTTTTATTTCCCTTCATGCCAAACATATGTAATCCAATCTCTCCTGGAGGTCAAGCAATTAATTTGTAATGCCCATTATTCTCTCCCAAATAAAGCAGCATACAATGGACTCTTTCCTCCACAGTACATTTAGTGTGCCAAAAATAATGTCTACTTGCAAACACAAGTGTCTTTAGAAGGCTTCTTTCTGAAGAAAAAATGAAATACTGGTGCCTATTAAAACACATTTATAGGAATGCAACTGATGCAATAAGACTTAATTTTGTTTTAAAGTTTTGGCCTGGAGCCTCTCTTCTCTCTGTTTTGCACCTAGATTGTACATGTAGAAACAGAGGAGTGCAACAAGGATTTACCTCCACCCTGAGTTTCTCCTCAGTCACGGGTAAAGGTGAGACCATCATCAGTATGCCCAGAGCCTTTGTGTGGCCTGGGAAGGCCAAAGTAGGAGATAAAGGGTGTTGAATATCCCATTTCTGGTGCCTGGAGCATCGAGTGTGATTTCGGGTATGGATTTAAGGCTGTATTAGAGGGAGGCGAGCAGCTGCAGAGACAAAGCTGGTGTGTGCAGCATGGCTGAGAACTCCCTTGAGAGAAGCTGTCTTCCTCTTACCTACAGCCTTCCATTGGTGAGGTCTCTTCCTCTGCCTCCTCTGGGAAAGAAAGAGACATCTGTGGAGGACTCAAAGGGAATGGTGAAAACCAGAATGGCAAAAATAATCTTCCCTGTTGTTGTCCTTGAAACCTTATCTAAACAAACAAACACTATGCTGAATATCAGGAAAACTGCAAGTTAGGTAATGCTTTGGAACTCTGTTTTGGAGCTCTCTGTGGGTATCACAGCAGGATCAGATGCTGTGTCTCCATGTCATAACATACTGCCAGTGTCCAGAGAAGTATTTTTGCCCAGAACTAAGCTGCCAAGAAGTCTGAAGGAGAATACCCTTCCAAATGGTGCAGTGTTTCGTCATTAATTCATACAAGTCTGCACAGAAAATGAACACTGACCCTGCTCTGAGGGCCTTGCATCAAGAGTTTTTTGACAAGAATCAACTACCTGACACACAAACAAAAAATAAAAAAATGCTCGTTTGCAAGAGGTGTTGGACAAACATAGCTTAAAATAAACAGTTAGCTTCTCAGGAACAGACAGCAGCAATAGGAAAAGTTGTTGCCCCCCTACACGTCAAAAAGGAATATTCTAAATAATGTAAGTAAGCAGGAGGCTCTATTCTACTCAACAAAAAGAGAATGAATAACTTGATATATAGAGGAATGGACAAGTATCTCAGAAGGTGGCTTCTAATCATCCATAAATGCTTTATAACCTTTGTAATGTGAGGACTATCAGTATGGACCTTAATAGCCGCACTGCAAAGCACGTACAGGTACCGCCGCTGCACAATGCCAAAACCCAGCTGTGTGCTGCTCACTGATAGTAAAGATGAATGTCAATTTGTTACCCTCTGCACAATCTGATCTGTGCGGGACTTCAGCTGGCAACAGCCTGCGAAGAATGATCTGCTCATACCAGGCTAGTCTGTGGGACTGGAGCCTTTTTTACCATGCAAATAATGACGATAAATTAATATATGTATTACTATATAAAAAATCACTTTGAACCCAAGCTATGGCATTTCAGAAAGGCCAAATTTGAGTAGCATGCATAATCACTTTACCAATTAATTAGTTCATACTGGTACAAAGGAAGAATGCGATGGATCTGTTTTCCATTGATACCAAGACCCTTTTATATCAGTTGTTTGGCAGGGAGTTACTGTTCAAAGTTGTTAAAAACTAATCCAAACATGTTTCTGTGTCTTCATATGGTCGCTGTTCATCGGCAAGTTAAGTAAATGTTGTAAAAATATCTGACAATATCCATTCAGGTTTGAAAATTAATTTTATGAGCCATGTTTATAGCTCTTTTGTATTCCTTTTCCATAAGTACAATGGAAGCGTGCCATCAAGGTGCCCATGGAAAGCGCTTGCACACTCAAGTGCTTGTGGGGATAGAGTTGTAAATTTACACGCTCAAAAACTGATGGGGAAGGAGTGCCACTGGTGTGCTCAAACGTGCGCATGGTTTTCCATCTCCTTGTGACTTTGGTGGGGTGAACTTTAAGGGTATGTATTAAAAAACCAGTTGGAAATTTTGTCTTTAAATTTGCTTTCTGTGAATACAGTTTTTGCAATGGAACTGACTCTAAAGCTGAACTAAGTGTATTAGAGAGCTCTCCCGAGCTGCCTGCTATAATAACATGTTAGTCAATTGTTGTAATATTCATCGTTAATGAGGGACTTTAAAAAGTTCAAGGAGTTACTAAACAACACTTAGATTTATCAGTCTTTGGTTATTTCCAATTCTGAAAATAAATGAATTGCATAGAGTGAGATAAATGCTGATTTATTTTTGGAACTACAATGTGTTACAATTCAAGATCAGATTAGGGTCAATTTACACTAAGTCTGCTTTGAAACTATTATATAACTGAGCCAGAGTAGGTCACTATGTCCTGCTCTGCATACAAAAAGCTCCCAGACTCAGTGTCTATAAATAAAGGTCAAGCTAAACCGGCCAAGCAGCTTGAGTCTAATATTGGGAAGATCATTTTTTGCTACCTTCTGCAAATAATTACGCTGGAGTCCAAGCGAGAAAGGAGCACACTATCATCTACTGTGCGCCATGCATACAGAGTGAAAAGATTATCTTTTTGCATTAATATCAGCATTGATAAATAACCATTCTTAGTTCTTAGTAAACTCCAGGACTAAAATATGACCCAGAGGAGTGGGCGATGTTTGGTTTTTATTTACCCGTCCACTTACCTATCGTATTTTGTGTTGCAGCGTAAGAAGACAAAATAGCATGGCACGGTTTATTTGTGAGATGCTGTTGCCCTAGTTACCGGCCTCAGATCAGGGTTAAGGTTGACAGTGTGGGCTCATTCCTTAATCTCAGCTCAGGTTGCTCACAAGGGAAAAGGCTTTAATGTTAACTGAGCCTGTCTTTGGCTTGGGGAGTTAGGCCTTTAACAATGCACTGGGGAATATTTCTTCTTTGCGGCTGTCATAGCTTGTCTGGGGAACAGGAAAGGGAATCGCGTGGTGGGGGAGGGTGAACCCCGCCACGACGAACCTTATTAAATTATGGAGGAGGGGATTTATGGTTGGGAGCTGGGCTGTGGGCTCAGGCAGCCAGCAGAGGAACCTTTTGTGTTCCAGCCTGGCAGAGGACAGGTTTTTGTTACAATCCCCCTCTACGCAGCTCGGATAGGATTGCTTGGTGGCGTGCGCCGTATGGCCGAGAAGGCTTTCACTGCAGCTGGAGAAACAGAAGAAGGTGCAGAGGTTGGCTGTGAGGTGGCAAGTGTATGCAAATACACCTTCTCTCCTTTAGGGTGCTGCAGAAAAGGATGATTATGGAGCTGGTCTCACTCCCAGCTCTGCCAGCCAGGAATGGTTCAGGCTACAGTTGTCATCCTGGGTAGGAACCTGCTCTGCTGCAATTACCTCTGTAACGCTGTCATTAAGTCTCTCTTAACTCTTGAATTAAGTCCTTTTTCTGTGTAAAATTCCCTGCAAGACACAAAAATGCTTCTTACATGCCACCCAAAATCTTTGGTAATCCAAGACATCAAAATGTGTTGATGGGACTGAGCGACTGGTCCTGGTCAGCAGTGAGGTGCCTCTCCACATGTCACCTAGAGATCTGACAGGGGTGACTTTCTCAGGCAGCATGTATCACCCTGATTTGATCAGCTTCATCTCAAAATACACTGATAAATGTTGCTTTCTTTGCAGCTTGGCAAGGGGGATCAGGCACCCCAGCGATAGCCCCCTTCTCTTACATTAGCCCAGAGAAGGAGCCACAGCTAGGCTGTCGGAGCTCCCTCCTTTACCTGTGGAAGTTTGGATTTGTATCTTGCTTTTCCTGGGTATTGCAGTTATTAAATTATACCATGTTGGAGGGGATGGTATTGGAATGTAATGGAGAAAGGAAAAGCTAAGCTAAATTTTAGGAGCAAATAATCTTATCAGGGCAAGGTATTAAAACAGTTAGAGATCGTTATTGCCCTGCTGGGCTGGTCTGCGCTGGTCTTTCCCCTGGTATAAGAGATCCTTTGTATTCTCATCGGTGAAGTCATTAGTGCTCAGGGAGCAATAACCTCAATCTATAGCTAAACATATGGGAGATACAGGCCTTTAGGAGGGGCGTGTATGACTGAAAGGATCCATGCTCATGGAAGTGCCTTATTAATTTCTTCTTGAGACATTAATTTTCCTTACCTGCTGTTGCTTGTCTTGAGTCATCCATTACAGAGAGGGGACAGTCTGGGATATTTGCGTGCTATCATGACAGATATTTCATACTTTTTACTGTTGTGTAAAGATAGTGCCATGAACAAATCACTTGAAGATAAGACCCTCCGTACTCGATATCAGTTAGCCAGAGACCTATAAATCATCAATACAGTTGCTTTTAATAGTATCTTTTCTATATGCTGGTTTTGACTGGAGTTAAACCTATTTGCAGGGAACAGGTTGCAGGCTGTGGCTGCGTGTGAAAGACGGCAAACCCACCAGCTCTGGTCTTTGCGCTCCATGTTTGCTTTCCTTCATCTCTCTTCCTTAACATAGTCTTTGAGTTTACACACAAAGATAAGGTTTCCTCTAACTGCCAGTCAGGCAAACTTAACCCAGAATCTGATAATTAACTTGTGTTCTGCTTCATACATCAGCAACCACAATCAATACTGGGGTGAGAACTGAAGTTGTTGCCGACTGCTTTTGCAAATGATGCTTGAGGCAAAACTGGAGCAGAGTGGCTGTTCCACAGCTGTACTGGCTCAGCTGCCCAGGCCTCCCTTCGGCAGCCTGCTCTTGTAGGTTAGGGAGCTGATGTGCAGGGGGTGGAAATCATCATAGCTCTATTGAGTTCAGTAGAGGATCTTTCTCTTTCTTCCCCGTATGTTTATATGACAGTTTGCACCCTTTTCCTTCTGTCTCTGTTCTTTCTCTGCAAGAGACCAAAAGCATGAGGTCCCTTCTGTGCTGGCGTTGTGAGCTGGAGCAGGGACAGC
>JAVSBS010026418.1:0-42564 GCA_033124195.1 Coracias cyanogaster | reverse complement strand
AGACAGACGGGTAACTCTGCCACTAGGAAACAACAGCAGGGATTGGGTGGCAGCACAACATATTAACACCTTTCTTCTTCCTGAATCATTCAGATAGTCTGAGGTATCTGTTTATTTTGTAACCTTTTGAGAAAAGTAAGGCTTTCCTAAGACAAAAAGACAATTTACAAGAACAGAGAGCAAAGACAGTTATTCTACCTTCAAGTGTTTAAAAATCCCAGCTGCGATCTTCAGGCTTCTGTGAACATCTTTTGCTTCATCTTCTGTTATACTAAGAATACAGAATGAATCAGGGAAATTTCAGTTAGAAAGGACCTCTAGGTACCATTTAGTCCCACCTCCGGCTTTGAAACAGGACTATCAACAACAGTAGATAGGTCAGTTATGGCTTTGTCTAGATGAATCTTGAACCCTTCAAGACCAGAGAGTCTACTAACTCCAAGTAACCTGTGCCACTTGCTGTGCTACCCTTATGGTAAAGAAGATTCTTCCAGTGTCCAATCATTAAATAATCATATAGAACTCACTTGAAAAAAGACCTTGCAATGACTTTCAAGTAAAAGGTAAATTCAGCGTTAAAAGCCAAAGCTTTAAAAATCTACAGGGCTGAAAGTCAGCGGAGATGTGATTTTGAGAATCTCATTTTTGTACCTGACCACTTAGAGCAGGACTAATGTAGCTCACAACTGACACGTTCTCTACACCATAGTCATATGGTACCATATGACTTTGTTCAAGGAGGCAAGAAGGGAGTGAAGTGCGCTTGGTCACTAAAGCACGTGAGTGAAGGCCAACTGCCTCCTTGGACTCCTACTGCCTCAGCTGGACATGCAATGCAGCAGGCAAAACCCAGAACCTGCTGAATTTTTTTGGTGGAATATTGCTGCAATGGAATTACTAAGAAAAGAAAAACACTTACTCTTCTTTTCCAGCGAGTCTTGATGCATATTTCGTGTACCACAGAGCTACATTAAATCCCATGGAAACCAGTTCAAACACTGCATCCTGCTGAGCACTAAAGAAAGACAGAAAAAACGCCCCCCTCCACAATTTAATGCTTTCCATTTTGTTCTGATCAGCTCTCTGTTGATAGTTCACATAGCATAAATCAATATTTCTCTCCATAAAATATTATTCATTAGGAAGTCAATCATTTCCAATTCAGAACCTCCTACTGGCCAAACTGCCTAAAATAGACTTATTATTTATTCCCTGTAAGAGCTCAAAATTACGATCTCCCACATTCAGAAGCCTCCTCTTCCCATTTGGGAACTTTTATTTTAAAACAGTAACTTGAGATTTGTTAGCTTTGGGTGTGGCTGACATTTTTCCTTTTTTTTTTTTTTTAATTGCACATTTTTATGGAAAACCTTGCTTTGGAATGTCTGCTTTATAGCCTTAGCTGCTAAGTTAATAAGAGTGTATTACATCTCCCTCAAGTTCACGTTATTGCAAGTATTTATATAACTACAGCCAAGCGGCATGTGCAAATAGCAGGAAATTTCAGAAGTGAAAAATTCAGAAATTTCAGAAGCGAAAGACGTGATTTTTGAAAAGAGTGAACTTGCAGTCACAAGCTCAGTACAGCTCAGGGACCAGTAAACTTTAAAAAGAAAGGTGTGGGAGTGGTAAAAATAATGTTGGCACAAGTACAAGTGTGTATGACCATGAGGAAATTTGAAGAGTTCTAATCAACAGATTATCTTCCAAGGGGAATAAAAGCTTTGAGGAAGACCAGCACTTCTAGATAAAAGCTTGACAAATTTGTAAGCGCGGTTATACAACACAATTAACCTAAAATAGTAAGATATGACCAAATAATCCAGAAGGTTACAGATCTACATTAAACCAGAAGCTTTGTTTGTTTGTACCAGAGGACAGGAAGAAAATCAGATCTTCAGCAACATCTGTACTTCAAAAAAACCCAGCAGATACTTGTCAGGCAATAGCGCCAAATTAAGACATTTTAAACTGTGGTAATCCATGTTACTATATTCAATTCACCAATAGTCTCAAGGTTCTTTGTACTGCTTTAGCCACCTGTAGATATAGTTTGTAGATCAATGAAGTCACAATGGATCCTTCTACCATTATCTTGCCTTTACATAAAGGCAACACATGCTTCAGAACACCTAATACAGTATGGCAATTATCAGAAATGCAAAGCAACAATGTTTTGGAAACTACTTTGTCTTCAACATTTTGCTACACTTCTGTGTTTTCCTTCACCCTTGTGCTGGCCCACATGCATATACATAACAGACCAGAAGAAAACAGCGGAATATTTGTAATGGTAAATCATACACACCTTGGAACTTGTCCTTGTAATGTGTCTGTCCACTTGAAATTCTGAATGTATCTCAACTTGCATTCTTGGGAAGAGTCATCCGGTGAAAGGATAAAACCTACAGAATGTTAAAAACTGTATCGACTGCAATCTCAACGAAAGAGAAACAAGTAACGAAGGAGTGGGGATGAATGAGAATATCGATATAGATAGAGGAATGTTTCTTGCTGTACCACTCAAAAACCTGCGTTACTTCCTGAGGCTTCTATTCCTCAGTATCTTGAAAACACGATGCGCAAAAACCCCAAACTGGCTACTACAAGAAACTCCTTGCCCAGCAGGTCACCAACTCAAACCTGTAGGTCTTGATTGCACATGGAAAACCTTGCAGAGGTCTGCATGTTCCTTGTGGTGACTAGTTGGGAGCTGGACTGACCCAGGTACAGGACGACTGAGGCTGCCTGAAGTGAGCGAGTGACTGTCCCTGTCACCATAGTGGCAACTGGGAAATTCCAAGAAAAGCTGCCTGGTCAACAAGGAGAGAGGAAAGGGCTTGTAAGCATGGACTCACCAAGTCATCATCTCTCTTGTCTCCAGGGCTACAGAAAATCAGTTCTTTATGTCCAACAGCCCAGAAAGCAGCAGTCAGTGAGACTAAGCTCATGCTATGGGATGTTCAAATCCTAGCATATGCTGGCCCAAGGAATTTTTCAGGGAGGACTAAGATAGGCCCTGGTCTAATCAGGTCTTACCAACTTCAACAACTCAAGAGTTGCAACAGCAACTATTTGGGCTACAGCTCTAGGTGCTGTCATGGATTTATAGACAGAAAATACTTGTTCCTTTCACATGCAGAAGATTTTAGTGACCAAGAATGATACTTTCCTGAAGAAACTCTCTAAATCTTGTCTGCAGCAACATGGACTGTTACCTTTATCTAGAATGTCACATTAGCAGTCCCCGCTCGGGGACTGAGGGAACTAAACCAACTTGAGCTGCTTCACTTCCCACAGACTGAAAGATCATAGTTGCCCTGAATCACCTGATTCCTGAAAACTCAGTTCTAAGAAACTTCTCTGAGCACCTAAGAGCCAGGAGAGAGTTATCAAAATACTGGCAGGAGGAAGGCTTCAAGAGAATGGGTCATCCTAGGTAACCATCTATTGAACATGTAAATACTATGCTAATGAGTACCTATATACACCCACGACAAGCAGCAGCAGAAGCGTAAACTTGCAACAAGTCTATTATCTGACATTAGACAATACAGAAGCTTACCCTGAAAAGCAACTCCTATCAACTAATTAATAGGCTTAATTTATACTTAAGGAGCAATTCACCACGATCTAAGAGACAAATGAACATTTTCTCCTCCAGCAGGAAGCAGAATGAGGTTAAAGGCAGGAGGACAGCACTGCCAACACTTAGTATTGGCAGGGTCACAAAGGACACTGAAAATTGTAGAAAGTCTGGTGAGTACTCATGACTGGTATGAAACACAGAGCCCACGAAGATACTCTCCCTCTAGAGAAGTGCAAAGCCTATTTACAGAAGATTAGCACAAGACACATTCTGAGAAATGTCATTAAAATTCAAATTATATGCCTCTTGATGTATTAGCAGTATTGCTAGTAAGTGTTCCTACCTTGCAAGAGCGAGAAGTATGAGTCAGTCGCATTCTTCATGATTTCTGGATTACAGCTTGAGTCTGTAAACAGCTCCAATAGTCGTGTTCGAGATAACCTCAAATCACTGGGGGACGGGAGGGCGAAGAAAAAATAAACCTAAGAAATTCTACCCAAAAATGTACTACTAAGAAAGTATCCATCCCTGTATAACCACCACCCTTTTGGCTGAAGCTAAGCATTCAATTTAGCTATCTGAAGGCAAGAAAAGGTACTTTATGAGGAAGATGACAGTAAATACAGAAAAATCTTCTGGTTTTCTCTGGATACATACAAATGACTCTTTAAAGTAAAATCCATTTTGGACAGACAGCAATGCATAATCAGTACTCTTTCTCTAGCTATGGTTCTAACACAAACTAAACTAACTATGCCTTTATCTACCAAGAAGTTGAGTGCAGGAGGAGGGAAGTGACAAGCAGGAACATTCTTCAACATTGGAATCATTAGAATGGGATTAGGACATGAAGAGATACGAATAGATCTGCAAAATAAGCTGAGATCTCTTTTTATTATATTCCTATCTACAACAGAACATTCATGCCTTATTCACTTACAGAAATTACTTCAAGTAATCTTTTGCAGAAGAATGCACAGTCATTACAAAGACAATGAAATGTTTAGTCTGTTGCCTCTGCATTACCGTAATAGGCTTTGCTAGACACTCAGAGGCTTGAAAACGGGATAATTCATTCTTTGTAACTAAATGCTCAGTGTTTTCAGTGTCTTATTGTTTCCCAGCCTACACATTTCCAGTCACCTTCAAGAACGAAGGTAGAAGAGTGACCATTATTTTGAATTATGTCCTCCACGCTGTGAGAGAGAGAGTGAAGTCAATCACAAGTACACTTACTTGCAAACCTTTGCTGCAGCTGGAGTCGTAGCTACCCCATAAAAATTAAATGCAACGGGAGCTGTAGCCTTCAGAGGGTTCCGATGAAACCAGTGGGTCATTTTCTTTCTGTAGTGTCGTTAACGCCAAATCTAAAGTGTGGAAAGAAATTAATAGCTGCAGGAACAGGTACAACTGAGATGCTGTATATGTCATGCTCCACAGCTCAGAAAAATATATTCCTAATGCAAACAAGTAGGAAACATATTAATCGGCAAAGCTGTATATAATTACACAGAAAAAAAAATAGACTTCTTTTTTTGCCATTTGAAATACTGAGTTTCTATATACATTGTACTTGCTACCTGTGTGCTTAGTTTAAGAACTTCACCCTTTTGAAACATGTGCTCTCTAAGGCACCTATTTTAAGTTGGGGGGAAAAAAAAAAAAAAATCACCTATTGTGCTCTATATTGCTACACACTTTCTTACTCAATTTCCTCCCCTCTCCCTCCACCCAATTTGTTACCTCCTGCATAAGGCCGAATATTTTCCGTATAATTTACAGGTATATCTCAATCACCGAGATCATTATATCATGTCTGGTCAATCTGTTAGTAGCTTTTATGGCAACTCCACCGATACAGATGAATACAATTACATCGTAACCCTGTCTGGAAACAGGGATCTCTTTACACACAGGTAACAGACCTGGAAGTTTGGTTGAGCACAGCTAAAACAGATCACCTTTTTTCTCTTTTAGCTGGATTTCAGCAAACACGCACACCATGAGCATCCCAATGAGCTCTACAGCAGTGCACAGTGAGAGGATGAAACACAATTTGAAACAAGGGAGATCTGTACTGGATAAAAGGAGAAACTTCTTCACCATGAGGACAGTGGAACTGAGGAACCAGTTGCCCAAAGAGCCTGTGTGGTCTCCAGCCTCAAAGTAAAAGACCTCACCAGATAAAGCCCTGAGCCACCTGGTCTCACCTCAGAGCTGACCCTGCTCCGAGCAGGACGCTGGACTAGTGACCCCCAAGATCTCCCTCACCTTGTGATCCTGCGCGAATCTCTAAGTTCATAATTATAAAACATTTTTTAAAAAAAACCAAAAACCTGGAGGTGTGCCACGCGTGGAGCCCCTGCCAGGGCCCAGCTCCTCCTGACCGAGCAGGTCACTCGTTTATCACGGCAGCACCTACGGCGACATCTCCTCCCCGCCGCCCGCGCACCGCAGAGGGGCCGTCACACGGCTCAGTCACAGCCACGCTCTGTCAGGCACTTAACGAGAGATCTTCCGTGCCCAAGCCGCGCGGGGCGGTTCGCTCGGCGGCAGCCCGCCCGGTACCGATGGCCTCAGGCCTGCGCCGCCGCCGCCTCCCCAAAGCCTCGGCCAGCGGCGCACACCGACCCGCACCCGCCCCGGGGGACGGCCCCTTTCACCGCGGTAGCTGCGGACAGCAGCCCGCCGGGCACAGGCCGCTCTCCGGTGACGGGGACGGCACCGGCCCGCGCCCGCCGCCACTTCCGGCCGGGCCTGCCGCGGCTCCCGGCGCTGCGTCACTCCCCCGCCGCCACAGGCAGCGCCAGTGGAGAGCCGATGCCCTCGCTCTGCGCGGCGCGGCGAGCCGAACGCATCGATCCCGCCGGTTATCCCCCGCCTCGCCGGGTGCCCCGAGGCCGCCGGCGCCAGCCCCGCGGCTGGGGGGTCCCTCCGGGACCAGCCGACGAAAGCACGGCCAGGCCCCGCAGCCCTCCCCCGGGAGGCTTTCCTCAGCGCCACTAACAGAGGCGGGAGGGGACAGCGGCCTAGCAGCGACACCGGCCCTCCCGGACGGCTGACCCGCCCGCGGCGCCGCGCACGGGCGGCACTGCTTACCGGGGGAGGCCTCCCGCGGCGGCACGGCCACGAACGGAGCGGAGCAGAGGGAAGGAACGATGCGGTCCCCGCCCGGACGCCGCCGCCGAGACCCAGCTGGGAGGGCGGGCTCCCTCGGGAGCCACGTGACCGCCGCCATGACACGCACCGGGGCGGAAGCGGCGGCTCCTTCCCTCCCTCCCGCCCCAGCGCCTCGGTAGCGATGGCGGGGGCGGGCGCGCCGGGCGCAGCCTACCTCGCTGGGCGGCGCTCGCCGCGTTTGGTTGTCGCGGCGGCTGGGCCGGGCCGGGCTGGGCTGGGCCGGGCCGGCGGCGGGGCTGGCGGGAGCGGCTGCCCGGCGCGGTGCCCCGGCCCGGGGTGAGCATGGTGCCCTAGTGCTGGGGCTATGTCGGAGGCGGCCCGGAGCCTCCTGCAGCGCTGGGGCGCCAGCTTCAGGAAAGGCACCGACTTCGACTCCTGGGGGCAGCTGGTGGAGGCGATCGACGAGTACCAGATGTGAGTGCGGGGGAGGGCGGCTCCCGCCGCTTGCCCCGCCGGTCCCCGCAGCACGGCCCCAGAGCCCCGTGCGAGGGTCCGGGGAGAGGGGGAGGCGGGCGGGTAGGGAGCGGCCCCCGGGCGGAGCGAGGCGGGAGGCGGGGGGGGGGGCCCCGCCGGGCCTAGGCCGCGGCCCCCGTCACCCCTCCAGCCCCGGCGGCGGGCCTCCTGCCGCTTTATGGGGCGTGAGGCGAGGAGCGGGAGAGGCTGCGGGGAGGGAGTCGCCCGAACCCTCCGGGAGCCGCCCCGCCGAGACCGCCGGTCGGTGGCGGGTGCTCGGCAGGGCGCTGCCCCCCGAGGCGGGGCCGAGGCGGGAACCGGCCGGCGCGGAGCTGCAGGGCCCCCCAGGCGCGGGCCCTGGAGGTGGTTGATACAGGCAACTGGTGGCCCAGCGCGTCCCCATCTCATCGCCTTGTTCCCCGGGCACCGTGCTTGTGAGGAAAGGGGAGCCTGGCTGAGGCGGATGGGCTGCCGAGGCGTCAGCCTTACCCAGGAAAACCCCAGACAAACCAGCCGGGTGAAAACTGGTCCATTGCACGCTTATGTCTTTCACCCCCGATGAAACTGGGGAACCTGTCGGCCCCAGTTAGACAGGCTTGTACTGGGTGGGACTACACCATCTATCAATCCACCCATGAATCCTTTGGTATCGGAGGAGTATTGGCACTGTTGATGAGATCCTTAGAAACATACCTGGTAGCTTTAGTCAAATGCTCTCCTCTACTGGTCTGTTTACCATGAAGATGAAAGTTACTTCCTTGTGATCTGAGTGTTGCAGGCTAAGTTTCTTACAGTGAATTTTCTGGAAGACGTCCAGAGGGTTTGCACTTGTTCCTCAAGAGAAAGTTGGCTGAAGAGATGCTCTCCAAGAGATCTTCTAGTGCCATTCAGGACTATGCAAGTTATGGGCTGTAACCACACTGGCTACCAGTTCAGTTGCCATTCAGAGTAACTGGACGGCCGGCCACTTATCGAATAGTCATGACAGGATCACCAGACAGGATGATGCAAGTTTAGTTATTTGCAGTTTGCTGATGGTCTTCAGAGCAGGGCAAGCTGTTACTACAAACCTTGGCACAGGGATGAAAGGAAGTTCTCTTACAGATCTGTATCTCAGAAGAGAAGAACAATCATAGGAAAGTAAAAGAAGATATTTTAATAACTGCCCTTGTCTGGACATCTCTGAGGAGTCCAGTAGGATCCTGATGCTTTAAACTGTCTTGGCAGTCTCAACAGTCAGATTCATGTAATGACATTTCTTCAGAATGAAAAGTCTTCAGGCTTCTCATTCTGAGCTTGCTTCATTAGGAAGTGAGGTCACTCTGCGGATACTCTGAGGGTGGTGAGACACTTGAACAGGTTGCCCAGGGAAGCTGTGGATGCTCCATCCCTGGAGGTATTCAAGGTGAGGTTGGATGGGGCCTTGAGCAACCTGGTCTAGTGGGAGGTGTCCCTGCCCATGGCAGGGGGATTGAAACTAGATGATCTTTGACGTCCCTTCCAACCCAAACCATTCTATGATAAACATTTGCAGACAGTTCATTTTGAGAGTCGAAGTACAACTTTTGTCCCCTTCCTCCCAGTATCCCTTGTGTCTGACAAGAACTGAGGTGATCTCTGTACTCTTGCTTTATTCTGAGTTTGGAGCAGTGTGATATCTTTGTAAGAAAGATCCTCCTTGGTAGCAGTATTGTAAGCTGCTCTTACAAGCCTTATCAGTGAGTTTCTACTGAATAGTCATCAGTAGACGAACTCTCTGGTTCCAGGAGGGAGAAGAAAGGGAAGAGAAGATCAAAGGATCACAGGGAGATAACTCCTAGGGAGGAGCAGAACCTTCTCAATGTGTGTATCTGCTTCTTGTCGATACAGCAGGTACATTAATAACAATTTTAATCTAGAGGGTAGAAGTTGCAAATAAAAAGCACGGGGCAAGATACCTACCTGAAGCTCTGGAGAGGTATAGCAGCATGGCTTTATGCTGTTGCCTTCCCAAATGGCAACCTGAGATGGGATGAACAAGTGGGATGCTGCAGGTAGCCAGGTGCTGGTGCTGCTAACCTTGGCACGGCCTGTATTGATCAACACGGAGAAGCTGGTTACGGTGAGCTTGCTGACACTGAGAAAAGTTTTCCTGAATCTAGGCTAGTTCAGTCCATGGACATAACGGCCGCTGATGTAAAACACAATTATTTGCCTCCTGTATCCACGGGGACCTACATCTGCTCAGGTCTTTGTGTTACTTCTGGAAGTGCAGGAAGCCTGGTGCAAAGATTGGCCGTTGTTCATTCAGGTGGTTACTCACGCAGGAGCCCTCTGAGCTGTCAGCTTCCCTGTTGAATGTCCCCATCTGTGGAACTTGGTCTGATCCAACTTTGCACAAGCTTTGGGTGGGATGCCAGATGCTTTTATTTGGATTAGGGTGGCTTTTTTTTGTATTAGTGACAAATGGAAAGAGAGTTGTGTAACTGATGCTTGCAGAGATGTTAATACTGTGATGCTGCCTGTTGTGGGTGGCATATTGCTGCTATGGTGATAGGTTTTCTTAAATCATTACTTTTAAATATTCTTTCTGTCTGTCCTGTGTATCGTATCACCGGGGTGGTAGGGAAGGAGCATATATTTGGGTTCAGGCGTGTTTGTGCTTTTTGTCTTTTC
This sequence comes from Coracias cyanogaster, assembly GCA_033124195.1. NCBI lineage: Eukaryota > Metazoa > Chordata > Aves > Coraciiformes > Coraciidae > Coracias > Coracias cyanogaster. Next base: position 32,687 of record JAVSBS010026418.1, on the reverse strand, counting down.
TCAGCCACCCTCTTTCTCCCTTTATGGCCGGGAACACCACCGCTGAGTTGTGAGGTTGCCTTGTCCTGTCTGGTTGTGTTTTCAGTGCTGCTAGTTGAAAACTACACCTCAACCAGCGTGGTTAAAAACTACAGTGGCCTTGATCCTGGTGTCTTTTTAAGAGAGCTTATTTTTAAGAGAAGTAAAGAACTAATTGAGTTCAGATTTTTGTTCCTGACACAGGCTTTGACGGTGATCTGTTTTGGTGTATGCATCCTGGTGTATGTATTTTAAGTTCCCTCAGAAGCCAGGCCAAGCCCCACTGCGATTGTGGCAAGAAGCTGCAGCCCTTTAGCAGTGCCAACTTGTGAGGTTCCAGACGGAAGCTTATTGTGATGCCCAGAGTACTGCTGCTGTCCCTGGCTTTCCCCTCAATCCCTGGTCCCCCATCTCCCTCTGCTTTTTCAAATACAGTTATTTACAGGGAGTGACAACAATTGCCTAGAGGTTTTGCTTGTTTAATGTTCTCCTTCCTCCCCAGACGGAAGCTGTAACTCTTCCCATAGCTTCCCTCTCCAGTTTCCTTTCGCTTTCTGGAGCTGTTTGCTTACTGTTACTTTCCAAACCCCTTGGTACCCCTGTCTCCGCGGTGACAAGGGGTGGGATCTCTGCTCTGCGTGTGGTGCTGACAGGCACAAATGTGATCTGAGACACCCCACAGCCTGGGCCAAGCTGCCCTGCGCCTGGCTTCCAGCGCTGGGAGAGCGTGTGGCCATCGCCTGGGCTACCTGCGCCTCCTGGCAATCCAGCCACCTCCAACTCTCCCTGGGAAGTGCATGAGGGCTTGTACCACGTTGGTTATAAAGTACCAAGTTTGTTATAAAATAAGAGGATGGGGAGAGGGAAAAGGTCAGTGCTTATTGTCTAGAAGGACACTCTTACCTGTTCTCTCTTCATAATACAGTGTGTGTATATATATATATATAATTTCCTGCCTGATGTAGATGCATATTTTGTCCATCTCCTGATTTTTTTTTTCAAGGGGTTATAGAAATCTTTGTTCAAAACCAAAAGCTCACTGGAGCAGCAGTCTGTGGACCTGTTGGCTGATGTGGTTTTTTTGAAGCCTGGAGGGTGTGTATGTTTCTGTGCTGTGTTCCCACTCGAGAATTTTCTTTCCCCTCTGTCCAGATTAGCAAGGCATCTACAAAAAGAGGCGCAGTCTCAGCACAACAATTCGGAGTTCACAGAAGATCAAAAGGTGAGTATTGCTGTTTGCTCAGTCAAGAAGCTTTACTCGCAGATGTTGACATGTATTATGGATTTTTTTATCTTGCAGACCAAAGCCTTATGAGACCTTTTTTCCTCCCTCAATAGATGCAAACAGAAAGAGAGCCCAGCATGGCTAAAACAGTCGCTGTCATTAGATGTGACAGATGCTGTGCTGCGTAATATTGAATGTTGTGCCTGCTGGCCAGAGTGCTTCATAACCTGGGTGTTTCTTTTCTTGGGTGACCTTTTGATAACTTGCTTATACAACGTTAACACAATTTCTGCTGTGAAGTCTGAATACAAAATGTCTTGAACTGCAGACATCAAGGGTGTGTGGGGAGGATGTTAAAGCTTAACACCTGACTGGGAAGAGTCCTGTCAGGCTACTCCCTTGTAGTCTCTTGGAACATGGTTTATAATATTTCAAAATACTGAAATTACTTTTCCTCCCTTCTCTCCGTTGAAAAGGCTATTTCTTGTCTCAGCATCATATTAATGCAATCCTGTGACATGAGTTAAGAGGAAGATGCTAGCTGACATCTCATCACTCAAGCATTTTCAGCAAAATAAAATCTTCCAAGATATGAGGACTTACTAAATTTCTGTGTCTGGTAAAAAGGCGTGTTTTTCTTAGGAATACCAAATTAGAGAACCCCTATATTTCTAGATTTCCAAGTCGTAAGATCACTTGTTTGAATGATAGTGTTGCCTGAAAATTTACATTTGCTAGCTGAGAATATCACCTGTCGTAATAGGATGCTAGAGTAGTGGGATCTGTCTTTGGAAATGTTGGCTACAGAAATTGGAGATCAGCTTTATATTTAAAGAAACTCATTCCAAAGTAATACACCTTTACATTGAATCTGACAGAGGTTCATAACTGTTTCCTCAGTATGTGCTAGTAAGAAAAGCAAAGGTTGTCTTTCATGGTCTGTTTACTTTCTGCAAAGAAGGTAAGGCTCATGATCATCTTAAACCAAGTCATAATCTTGGAGAAGGATTTGGTCAACCTTTCCCGAACTGAAGGCTTGGGAGCCTAGTTAATGTCAGACAGCTGTTTACTCTTTGATTGCTTCTGCTCTCCATCCATTGCTAGTAGCTTTCTCCGTCATTCTCAGCTATAGTCATCTTTACTGCCTGTTTCTCCTCTCTGGATACGTTTGAAAATACAGTTACTTCATGAAGACAAAGCTGTTAATCTCACTTCTGGAGGCATCATCTCCTGTGAGTATGGGAACCAGAACCACACAGGGCTTTGCTTCCAGATGTTCCCTGAATCTTGTGGAAAGAACCTCGGACCAGATTGTGGCTGACCTCACTCACTTCTACAAGGGAAGGCCTGGGGGGCTCAGGAAGCAGAGATAACTGACCTCAGATGTTAGATGCGCAACTTCGATCGTGTCTTAAGGCGATAGTCTTCTGAAAAGAAAAAATGAGGAGTGGCTGTTTTGAGTCCTTGCAGGGTGGTACCTGTTCCTAAAGCTGACAGAACTTACGAAAGAGGCTGATATTTCTATCACTTGCTTTTTTTCTGCAGATCAGTAAGGTGCTGATGCACTGAAATTTTGATCCTGGTGGTGCCTATTCCATTAGCCAAATATCCCCAACATCTCGTTGAGAGAACATTCTCTTTCCTTCCTCTACCATGAGGAATGTTAGTCACAAGAAAAAATTGAGGCTTGTAACTGCTTTGAAAGAAGCACTTAAAGCTCTGTACAGCAAAAATGTTTAGGATGATGTTAAACCCTTTGCTGTTCTGGTCTTCCCTATTTCTGCAGGAGCTCAGCCAGTATATTCTAGTGATCAGAACCGATTACTGTCATCACTAGTATCATTCACTTGGCATGTGAGAGTAGAGTTGAGCCTGCTTCAGGGGTTTCAAGCAGTTTGATTAAATAGAAGTGTATCTTCTATCTTGCCACCCTTCAAAAAATCTACATACCAAACCAGCTACTTTTGCTCAGCTAAGTTCCTGCCAGTGCATCCGCCACTACAGGGAGAGGACAAGGTTCAGATCCTCAGCCCCATCTGTCTGTATAAACTTTTACCATGTTTGGGTTTATTTCATGCTCCACAGGTGGTGGTACAGAGCAGCCACGGCCACACCATAATTGATGGTGTGTTCCTCGCTAATGTAATCATACAATCTGTTAATCCAACACCACTTCACAGATACTACCAATTTCTTTCCTAGGCGTGCTGTGAGCCAGTTATCATTTACCTTACAATAAATGTATTGCTTATGGTAAGAATTCAGACTTTTAAATATTTGTATCTTGCCTTTTTACTCTGGATCTGAAGAGTCTGTTGTATCTACTGCTGGACATCATTCTGGAATTTTAGTCCTTAGGGAAGGCTCTGTCTTGGTTTGGATAATTGACAGTGCTGGAATCTTCATTAGAGGTTGTGAATTTTGTTGATGAATTTCTCTGCACATAAATACTATAAACAACAAATCATTGTGCTTAAATTTAGTTACCCTGCAACAGCTTTAAAAAGGCTGTACAACCATTTCATCACCTAAAAGCTGTGTATATGAAATATTAGCAGATGCAGTTACCGGTGGATTTACCTCAGTCTTAACATCTGCATCCTGCTCCTCTTTATTTTGCCTTCATTCTTTGAAAAAATCCCATCTTCATTCAAGATCAGCCACTGTATTTTGCTACCTGAATTGTTCCAGTTTGGTTTGGCCATGGTTGTCAGCTTGCCTCCAGCTATAGTTACTCTCACCCAGATTTTGATGCAATAAATTTGACCTTTAAAGCCCTCTTCTGACCGCAGTTGTTGCTTCTCATGTAACTGTTTTTGTTCTAAGAGGACTTTTCTTCAGTATAAGAAGATCATGCTTTTTTTTATGCAGTGGTAACATGCTGAAATAAGAGCGCCGTTGAACAGTCTTAGCATGATTCATTAAACTACTGGTCTCCTAACAGCCTAGACCTCTCTTTAAAGCAAAACTCTGCTCTGGCTCTGCATTTATGCAAACATCTTTGACTGCGTTACAGTTAGCACAGTCATTACTCATACAACTGCACTGGAGAAACCTTGACTACGAGATCAACTGGCTTTTTTCTAATCACGAGTTTACATAAAACTGAATCTTAACTATTTTAAATGAGCAAAGTTAATTAAAACTTCAGTCTTTCTAATGAGCTGCAGAATGTTTTCCCTGCTGCCAAAAGGAGCCTTTTCATGGGATAGTTGCAGCTGAAAATGATAGCAGTGTTTAGCTGCATTTTTAACTTTTGGGTTGGGTGTGGTCCCTTAAAAAAATAGTTATGAATAATGCCTGCTGGGAGCTTGCCATATTTCAGTAGATTCCATATAAAACCTATTCTTTACTATTTTAAGACTCCCAAACTCTCTTCATTTCATCTGTTTCTAGAGGCATTATTGCCCTTCAGCCCCCAGGAGTCAGAGGATACGTATTTTGTAATGCTTTTTTTTCCTGTTAGGAGGTACCTAGCTCAGGCAGTTTTAAGAATACACAGTTACGAATCTGCAGGATGGGGAACGGGTGTTGCTGAGCTCATCAGTGAATTGACAGAGGAGATGGGGGTCGAGCAATGCTTCTTGAGACTTCTTTTACGGTGTGGGCTTAATGCTCTGTGTGAGAGACTGGGAGAGGAAGAGCCATGTGGAAATCTGTTGACATGTCCTGGTTCCACGGTGGGGGTCGGAGGCTGTGTGCTGGCACCCTGTGAGCTCGTAGCCCTCTTTCTGTGGTGCAGTCAGAGGGGGTTTGATCTGACATGGAACGGGCATACTCTTTGCTCAGCAGCGAACGCTGTCGAAGCAGCTGGGTTTCTGCAAATGTTAGAGCTGTAGTCAAACCTCAAAGACTTCCCCTCCCTTCCCTAGGGAACCTCTGAATTCCTTTCTTTTACCCATTACTTCACACCTTTCTCTTTAAGATTCTACCTTTGCAAATGCATCTTTCCAGATGTTCTCTAACATAAAAAGGGATTCCTTTTGTTACCATGCAGCTGATTAGAGGGATGTAGTGCATTCTCAGCCTAGGGATTGAGAATCTGCTTCTGTAGTACTACCTGGTGTCCTTCCATCCAGCCTGAAGGTACCTGTAAATCCACAACACCCAGAGTGTGGCTCTGAAAGTCTCAGAATTAATCCAGGACTTTACATACTCCTTCCTTTTTCAAAATCTGTGTTTTTCCAAGCTATGCCGGAGATCCAGCTATGTGTCTCTGGTATGTAGCAGAATTTATTTCAGGGAGGTAGAAGTCTGTTGACAACCTAGACTGCAAAATGACCCTCCACAGAAACGGGGCTGCAATATTTTTACTCTGTCATGTTGCACACAAGCATACAGTCACGTTGCTCTATATTAAAATTCTCAAAACAGTGCATCCTGGGCAGAGGAGAAGACAATGTGTCTTGTGCTAAAAGCATCACTCACAACTTTTCTGGAAGGTGCTCAAAATAATTGAATTTTTTATAAGATCTCCATACAATGGACAGTAATATAAACAGTGAGAATGTAAAGTCTGGGCTAATGTCATGTTGTAAAAGAGCGTTTAAGACAACAGGAGATACCAGCTGGGGAGAAATGGCTTCGAAAGCTTTGATGAGTCTGTGGTGGCAGATGAAAATCAGGTATCTGAGGCTTTTACACACTCCAGCTGTTGGTTCTGCCCTTGAGGTGTTGATGTCTGCTCTGCTTGAGATTCAGCTCCTGAAACTCTTTCAACTTTCAGTGTGGTGTAAGGTGAACTGAAACTGGAGCTGCTTAGCTTTGTGCGCAACCTATTGAAACTCGTGGTGGCCCAGGGGCTGACTGAGAAGGAGTTCTGACATCCCTGTGCAAGAGAGTCAGGGCAGATGTCTGGAGAAGGTAGCCGTGAAAGTACACCTAGTTTTTGTCTGCTGCTAAAAGCCTCTTGGAGCCTTAACATGTAAGCCTCCTGTAAAGGGAAGTTTTGGCTTTTGACTGATACCACGTAGCCAGGTGCCCATACTCTTGAAGTTCTTTGATGCTGGACTTGTGCTCTAGGAAATCTTTTCCTCCCCTTGCATCCTGTTTATGGGGAAGCTGATTGTATACTGCCTCATTTAACAGGAGAGAATGAGTTACAGGCACATATTTCAACTCTAGTCTTCCTTCTGGGAGGAAAATTTACTTTGAAAATAAATTGCTTTTCTTTATAGCTTCATTTTTACTGTTTTTACTTGCCCTATAAATGTTCCACAGAGCATTTTGAATTGTATTTGCCCCTTACTTCTAAAGACAATCTTAGTTTTTCTTCACTAAAACCTTTTAGTTAATCAACAAACTGGTGATGGTCCAGCAAGGTAAAACATACCGTGCAGTGGTGTCCGCTTGGCGTCAGTTACAGAAGTCTAAACTCCTCCTTTTGGCCAGTAGTAACAGAAACAAATGTGACTGTTGCTGGAGCTTCTTATTTTGTGAGACATAAAAGCTTAAGAAAAAGGGCTGTCTTCAAAGTAAGACTGCTGGCAGTGGGCTATTTGGAAGCCCTTCCCTCTCTTTGACATTTTTAAATGAGAAGGAGAAATTACTTCACAGTTCTGCTCAGGAATATTTAAGATAGCTGACAAGTTTGAATCCAAGAATATATTTCACGCTTCACTCCAGAGTTTCAATGTCTTCAAATTGCAAAAGTAGAAAGTTAGAAAAATAATCCGCCTTTATACTTCTTCTCCCACCAAAAACCACAAAAGCAAACTGTGTCTTTTCAGTGCTGAGGTACTGGGCTTTTCTAACTTCTGAGGAGGGTTGCCTTGGTCTGGCTCTGCTGAGGTTGTAAGCCTGGTAGAGGAACTGGAGGCATGACTCTTAAAAGGGCAAATTAGAACAAACCACTCAAATCCTCAGAAGGTGCTACACTGGTTGCTTTTTTTTCTCTCTCACTTCAGAGCAGTTGAGCTTATAAACAATTTATGATACGGTTGGCATTATTAGAGTTTCAGCTGAGGGAATGACCCCCATGTGCCTTGCGAAGCAGTGGGAGGGGAGTTACGTGGCAGTTTTCTGTTTCATCTATTGCCCTTTCAGAAAATGTTGCTTGTGTATAAGAAAAGCTTTTGATGCTGAACGATCTGGTACTGAATAATAGATCTGAAATCTTTGCAAGAAAAAACCAAATGTTTGTATTTGTGTTTTAAATAAATATGAACATGGAAGAATAAAGTTTCAGTACTAAATAAAGTAAGTTTTTTTTTTTTTTTCTTTCAGAAAACGATAGCTAAAATTGCAACATGCTTGGAACTGAGAAGTGCAGCTTTACAGGTAAAGCTTTTTTATCTCTATGACTTCATACTTCAGACAACCCTAGATCTTTTAAAAGCTAGTTTAGTGTCTTCAGATATAGACAAAACTTTTGAAAACAAAGTGAACAAACTCTTGAACACTTGGACTTTCCAGGTTGTCAACATGATGCCCCAGGTGGCTGCCTTAAAATCCTTTAAGTGCTTATATGAGCATGTATTAAGATTTGGACAGGAATTTTGTGCAGGTTTTGTGTCTTTGGTTCTGTGCCCCATTTTCCTCCTTGAGAACTGATCGGTTTGTCTTCCTAACCTGTGTGCAAAGGTGAAAGGCTCCCCGGAGTTACCCTTGCACTAATTCGGCAGCTTCACAGGTCATAATAAAGCACGTGGAAGAATGTGCACGTAAAACAAAAATGACACTGTAGCGGTCCTGAAAACTGGCAGTGCCCTAGGTAGACGTGTGAAAGTAATGATAGAGAAGCTCCTCTTTGGGCTCTTCTCTGGACTGAAAGTAGATGTCATGGAAGTTAATTTCTTTTTCTCTCAGCACAGTCTTACCCCCAAAATAAAAGGGAAGTGAGAGAAGTTCCAAAAGAGTGTGGATGGGGGAGGGTTCAAACAACTAAAGCAGAGTTTGGGTTACTGGATTACTTCTTTACCAACAAAGAGTGGCGACAGGCAAATTTGGCATCAAGTTAGTCACACCAGTGCTTCTGGGGACTTCATGTTGCTGTAGAAGGTGCAGCAGCTCTGTTGCGTTGCCCTCAATTGTCCTAGAGGCTGGGATACAGTGACAATTTTGGCAGTGTGCTGGAGCTGGACTGATGAGGTGGAAGCTGACCAGTCATGAGGTTGTGCAGCTTTTGAAGAATTACTCGGTTAGCTCTTCCTGCCTTTCTGCTTTGATCTAACCTGGGGTGTTTTAACAGCGTTGCATTTCTTCTGAGTCACTGTGACTTTGTGATGAGGGCAGGCATGTTCTGTTGTGGGACATCTTCATGGGTCAGGTCACATCTCAAAGCAACCGCAGGAGATGCAGCAATGTCCTAACCTGCCAAACTGAAGAGATGATGTCTTGCAAGAGCAGACTTCCTTGCGGTTGGTTTCTCAGTAGTAACTCAAAGGGGGCTTTTTTAACCTCGTGTGAGGGTACTAGAACTTCTCATCCACTTCACTTCAGGGAGTATTTTACTGCTGCAGTTTTGTTACGGTTTCTTAGCAGAGGTTACAGCAGTTAGTGAGTGCGGTCATCTTTTTATTTGTACCGCTTTTCTTATGTCAGCTCTGACATTTGTCACCTTGGAATAGGCTAGTTCAGCTTACCAAACTGTTGGTGAACTACCTGAGGGTAAAAAGTGAAAACTTGAGTTAGCAAGTCAAACTGGCTTATCGAGAAGCAGACGTGCTACAGACAGATGAAGAAACTGCATCCTCAGAGCTGGAGAAGGAAGCAACGGGAATCCCTCTTCCATTTGCAGGGAGCTCTTAGCTGAGTGTCTTGTCCAGCTCATCCGGTACACTCTGATGTCTGCCGGTGTTACAATGCTGGGTATGTGTCTTGACCTGTGGATGCTCCTGTTGGAGCATCACTTTGCAGCACAGTCTTACAGCTGATCTTGCTTCAGAACGACTTTACTGGGGAAGAGTTAAAACAAGTCCCTCTCTCTTAGTGCTCCTGTGTGTAGTAAGTATGAAAGAGCAGTTAGTTGTGTTAAAAAAGTTTATCTTGCCTTAGAGCTTGGAACATGGGATAAGTTTGTTCTCTAGAAGAGAAGTAACATAAGTTCCGTCTCACCTGTGAACCTAGCCTCTGCTGGGGAGATGTTTTTTGGGTATTTAGCTTTGAAGTAACCTAGTACGCTTGAAGAAAGGAAGCACCTTGCATGCTTCTGAGATATGGTAGCTTTGAGAAGAAGGTGCATACTAAGATCTAACTCTTTCTTTGTAATATCCTAGTCCACCCAATCACAGGATGAATTTAAGCTTGAAGATCTGAAGAAGTTGGAGCCAAGTAAGTAGCATCTTTGTGTTTTAAGTGAGTGGCATTTATTGCAGTGTAAAATATGACAAGCAGCATGAATACTGAGTGACCACAGTGCGGTTTGATGGTAGTGCGGATTTTAGGTGGTTCTTCCAAATATCTGTTACCACGTAGACAAAACCTGATGTATGTTAAGGAATGTAATGTGAGTAACTTCAAAGTCTAGTAGTCCTAATGTTTCAGATAATGTGTTAGTCCTTATTTTCAAATAAGTAATTCTTTGGGTGCTGCTAATTTTTGTGCAAAATAGTCATTTAAGCTATCAGTAGTACTGTATATAATCAGCTGGAAAATACACCTGCACATTTCTTATTTGAACTGAATTTCAACACTTTGTGGTCTTCCTCCCTGCAGCATTAAATTTATTTTTTCTTCTGAAAATATTTAACTTGTGTTCATGGTAGCCAGTCACCTGTCATCTACCACTGTAACGCTACCAGACGAACAAAGTTAAGAGTCAGAGCGAGGATGTGAGTCATTCTTTGAAGGGTTTTGTGTGATGTTGTTTTTTCCCAACTGGTCCTGGGTCAGATCTTGGTATGTCAATCCAGAAATAACTTTTTTCATGTAGGAAGTATCTATTTATCTGCTATGTTTTCCTTCTCATAACACTGGCTGCTTTATTCTCAAAGCATCCTTATGATCAGATCTTCCACATCTGAACACTATTATCCTGAATGCTGATGCTTCTGCAATTCTTGGGGAAAAAGATGTGGAAGAGATTCTTTCATGCTGGCAAAAACTGGTTTTATTTTGCTTCTATGACAACTGTATTATTATGGGGGATGATGGGCAGGTGAGTGTTTCCGCTTCATGAATAAGCTGAACTTCTCTGCACTCCCATTCTTTTAAATGAAGATCGCACAGGATCGTACAGGGAAGCTTGTCAAGAAGCAGGGCATTGAATTGAGCTTCCTAATGACTCTACCAGAACTCAGAGTCCAAACGCTTTTGAGCTGTTCTCTGAGAATTGGAAGTGAAGGTACGATAGTCCTGGGTCTATGAAAGCCATGACTCAGGAAAGGATTTTAACTACGTGTTGGAAGTATGAGATGTTTCTCTATCTACATATGGCATGTCTGGCCTCTGCATCCTCTGATTTGGGATTATTCTGTAGACATATTCCTGCTCTCTCTTTGCAAAGTAGTTAAAATGTTGTAGTAATCGTTTAATGACTGTGGATTTTAGACTCCGTTGTGCAAATGCCCGGTGAGTGACTGAATGACAGAAGAGGAATCATGTTTTAATTGATCAAAGTGTTCTACAAATGTGACTATTGAAGGGTTTAGTCAGAATTTGCTTTCTGTCAACAGACATAAAGCTTCCCTTCAAATGCCTTTGTTTCCTAAAAGTCAAAATTTCAGTCCTGGTGCTTATCTTGCCCTCCATCAGAGAATTGATTTTTACTCGTCAAAAAAACGTTCAACAATGTGACGTGCATTCAGCCCACGCCCCGTCCACCGAGCAAGTATATTAAAGCTGAGGAAGAGAGTGTGGCCACCAGTTTCCAAAGACACTGAGTTATTTTCCTTGGAGGAGAACAGTTGCTTCTACGACAACAATTGAACATTGATGTTCTTAGCGCTGCTGTCTGACTCGGATTGTTCTGGCCTCCCTCTCTCTGAATTGGGCCTTTGTTTTGTGGTTTTTAAGTGTATCTTGAATAGAGTAAATCTTAATCAGGCCAACACCAGCCATTTCATACAATACACTGTGAAGTGTTTTAATCTGCGTGTGTCAATTTTCTCTTGCATTCCACCAAAAAAGGCTAAAAAAAAAATCTGGGCTGGCAATGCAAATAAGCAATTCCTTTGTTGGGTCAAGCCATTCTGTTAGGGTGGAAGAAAACAGCTATTCACACAATTTGGCTTGTTTTAATTACTTTTGTGCCTGAATCTGTCAAAATGGCTGAGAAATTTGGTTTGGGTGTTGTTATAACAACCAGGGCCCCTACGTTTAGCCTTTTTTTTTTTTTTTTTTAATCTTGTGGTGTCAAGTTCTAACTTTGCCTGCTTAACCTTCCATTTCACCCCACTTGGGAAGGGAAGCGGTTGGCTGCTTTTGTTTGTTTATAGGATTTGTCGCTGAATCTTTTGTGCTAGAATAATGCTACAGGAGGGTCCATACATACAAATGGTTCTTGTGACACTACACTGTGTAAAATCCTTGCAAACACCCTGGATCTCACAAAGCCTTTTCTTGTGAAAACTTGCATTAGTGTTATAATACATGATACAAACGGAGAGGCTTGGACGTCCTGTGTGCCTGTGTTTGTGGTAAGCAACTGGTTTCAGACTCAGTGTATATGTACTATAAGAGAAGCAGGTACTTGGTTGTACTGCGGACACTAGTATCGGAATTATTTTCTGTTGTCTGTTATTAAAAAAATCCCCCAAACCCTCAAAACCTGCCCCCCAAAACCAAACCCCCAACCAGTACAGGTATCATAGACTGTCACTAAAAATCTAAATGGTCTTTACCAAGTTAGTGTGTACTGGTCTTACAGCTCATGTTGATAATTTCTTGAAAGACTTCAAAGAAATATCAGTGTGATACTGTCCAACATCACAAAAGAAAAGGCAGCTTCTGCACAAGAGCCTGCAGACCTGTATTTTAAAAAGATTTTTGTTGGAAAAGCAACAAACGTAGGCCACGGTGCTGGGATCTGCTCACTGGTTACACACACGGAGAACTTCTTGTGAGTCGTATTCTTAGCAGTAGCAGCAGCCTTGCAGAGGGGAAGTGCATTTTCTCCCAGAGGTGATGTGTGTTTTTAAAAATAAAACAACAACCCCAGAAGCCCAAACCAGCTCTTAAAATTCGGGTGTCTTACCTGGTATCAGAGAGAGATCGCTGTTTGCTGTAACCTAACAGTTTTTTCTGTGATCTGGTTGTTTTTATTGAAATCAGCTGAAACTTGCACTTGCAATAGATGTAAAGAGGATTTTCCTTTTCCTCAAAGAATGATTGGTGCATCGCCGGTTTATTGCTTTGCTTTTTCTTCGTGACTTTGAGTAAGTATTTCACCAGGCTGAGCTGTAGATCCTCTTATCCTGGTGATGTTTAAAGGAGCACTTCAGTGAATCGCTGTATGGCAACTTTGCAAAACGATTCGCTTTTGGGATGAGACAGAGTTGAAGGCCTTTTAAAAATTTGATCCCCAGCTTTCAGTGGCAAAAGGCAAGAGATTCTGGACGGTGTTTCCAGAAGTGTTTCTGAGCGAAACCTTCAGCATCGCCTTTGTCGCCAGCACCACCAGGCTGTCTGAAAGCCGTGTGCTCCTGGTGGGCAGGCCTGGGACCACCAGCCCTGTGCGCGGCTGCTCTGCTTCCAGGCAGCATCAAGATTTTAAGCGCTGTAAAACTGTTTGCCTTTTTTTTTTCCTGTGAAGCATTTTGTGCCCTCTAGTGATGACTGAAATATATTACTAGAAGGTGGTTTGTTTTTTTTTTAGGGGATGTTCATTCACGTAGCCCAAGAAACTGGTTACTGGGAAGGGAGAAGAATTTAGTGCTTACCAACCTTTGGAGGATGGGAGGAGAACTACTGTGATTTCTCTTACTTTTGTATAACGTGCCTCTGATCTGTAAGAGATCTCACTTTACTGAGATTTTTCTGCCTGGGGCAGTTTCACTTTCTGTCTCTGGTATAACAGAGCTCCCCAAGAGCTGGGGAATTCTGAGAGATAAAAATCCCCTTATTTTCCTGAATGTCAGCTGTGCTACTATTAATCAGCTGCTTTTCCGTTGGGAAGTGGCTGTGATTCTTCACCACCGTGTTGAGATCGGCATTATTGATCTCTCAGAGCAGAAGTCTTTGGAGAGAGAGAGACTTGGCATCGGCTTTGTCTGCCACATCTCTGACCGAAGGCAACTTAAAGCTTTCTATGTATTTATGTGTTGTGTCCAGCTGGAATCAGGCTGTACCCAACCTCTCAGGTACAGAAACCAGAAGGAAAATAGGAATGAGCAAAGGCTGGAAAGACTTTTTGAGTTCTCTATAGTTTCCTTGAGGGATTCATTACTGATTGTAGCGTTCAGATGGTGTCTGGTAAGTTGATGCAGCCCACGCTGAGTGATGTAAAAATGAAGACAGACAGGGAAGCTCTCCTACACTGGGTGAATTGTAGTGTGCAGAGTCAGAGGGGCCTGGCAGGTGGGTCCTTAAACATAACTGGTATTTAAGGACCTCCAGGTATTTGGGTCATCTTAACATTGTTTTAAAACAGTTTCGTTCTCATTCAGGAGTCCTAAGGGGAGATTTCCCCGGGCTCTGAGAGGGCTTATTGCAAAGTGAGGCTCAGTGAGAGGACTCAGCTTTTCTACCTCCTTTCCCCCTGCCCAGTCTGGGATACTCCTTGTCTGGTAGGAGAGTGCCTCTCCCTGCAGGCATTCTCTTGTAAATTTTTAGGCCCTTTACACATCATAAAATGCTTACTTCTTTCACGTGCTTATGAAAGTTTTACTCCTGAATGCTTCTGGAAATAACAGCTGAAGTTGTGATTACTAAGAGTTGAGTGAGTTTCTAACACAAATGGCAAAGCCATTCTCCACTGAATGCTGGCGAGCAGTTGGTGTCTATGGGTCTTGATGCTCAGATGTTGCACTGTACCTCTTCTGAATTTTGCCAGTCTGCCCAGTCATCTGAGGACAGAGAAAGAGAAAAAAACAAGCAAACAAACCCCAACAAGAACAACCAAACCCAAACCAAAAACATGTGCATGAAGAAGTAGGAAATCTCAACTAAGCTACGTGTTACCAGCATGCTTGGACTCCCACAGTGACTGTCTGAACAGTCTGTACATCAGTACATGTCCTCTGGTCAGGACTGTACTGGTGTTTAAAATACAAGAGGAGGAGTTTGGGGGTTTTATATGATCTGATTATTTTTAAATTATTTCTGTGTGTGATGCTGTGAGAATGGCTATAGCTGTGCAAAATAGTAGAATTAGTTCTTATTTATAGGTACGAGTTCTTATTTTTTTCCCCTCTCTCTGCAGTCTTAAAGAATATCCTCACTTACAATAAGGAGTTCCCCTTTGATGTTCAGCCTGTCCCACTCAGGTAAGAGAGGACGGGGTCACTTCACGTACAGATACGTATCTGAAAGGGAGTATAGACTGGGACCTGATGGACATCTGAAACACGAGACTTTCTAGAGCCGCCTACCTGCAGTATTGCTTTGGGTAAACTGGTCAATAAAAGAACTTCTGAATTCTCTTTGTCTCCATACCATTAAAAACCAAGCCCATGCTTTTGGTAAAATCAGGACTTGGTACATCCCTGTATCTCCCTGAAATTGCCGGTATTGTCTCTTGTTTTTAAACTCAGTGCTTTCTGTTGGGCTGAGCGCCTGTGATCTCTGTCATAGTCTGTAGGTACAGGTAGTAGTTAATAAGTCTGAAATGACATGAAAGCATGTTTCCCCTGCTCTATACTCAGATGCTGACTTGTAAATTGAAAGCCAGATGATGTGATATTTGGTCGCATTCTTCTTCTGTTTTACAGGAAGATTTTAGCACCTGGAGAAGAGGAACACTTGGAGTTTGAGGAGGATGATGAGGAAGGAGGAGCTGGAGCAGGGTCTCCAGACTCTTTTCCTGCTAGAGTTCCAGGTAGGGTCACTAGCCTTGCCATGCCAGCCTATGTAGCATGCCCAAGTTCTGTCTCTGAGAAGCCCCTTTCCCCACCTGTGATTTGAAAAGTTTGGGTGAGGAGCAACAGGCTAATGTAAACTCTAATACTGTGTTGGAGAACCACAAAGGTGACCGGTGGATTTTTTTTTTTTTTTTTCTCTCAGCAGATAATATCTTATTGCAAAACGGTTGTATGGATAACCTGTGAGGGTGGTACCATCCACCTCAGATAATTAGCCTTTATTCCTTGTTCAAACTCAGTATTTTTGTTCCGTACACTTTCCTAACTCTACTACATGAAGCATTTCAAACACATTCAAATATAAGTTGTGGCAATGTTTCTCCTGTGAGGAGCATCACATCCTGCTAGAGATGTGATAAGTTGTTGCTGGTTATTTCTGTGTTGCCTAATCTGGTGAGATGATCTCAGAGCTTAGGCTAAAGCCAAGCTCTGAGAGGATGAAGAGGGAGTAGCTTTGGTTTCGATAGCTTAAGTTCTTGTCCATGTGAAAGTGCTTGTAGAACTGGATATACCTACAGGTTTTAGAGAAGGTCTTCCTATAACTTCGGTTTTTGACAATTAACCTGGTAAAGGAGTAGGATGTTCCAACAGAGTTTCTGTTGCTTCCTGGACTAGTTTCTTTGTAGAAGAAACAAGTTTCTAATTTCAGAGCAGGTTGGCAAACTTCATATTTTGGGAAGGAGGTAACAAATACGGGAACTGTAATTGTAAACGTAAGTACTGGAATGATGGTTGAAAGAGCTGGGGGTGTTGCATAACCTCTACCTGGAGGAAACACATCGGTGTCCGTAAATTTGAGTTGATGCTACTGAATAGAATCCCTGCAGGCCATACTAATGTAGATACGCACAGTCTGCAGTTGTTCTAAGCTCACAATTACGCTATAATATATTGTGATATTTTATTGCTGACATTTACTATCTTGATCCTTGTTATTCACCATGATAAATCAATTTATGAAGACGCATCTTGGCTGTCGTAAGGACAGCAGAGAAGCCTTGAGTAGCTCTTTGCACGGTGGTGAATCAATAAGGTCATGACCATTGCCACAGTGCCAACAGTTACCTCCCTGTAACCCATTAGAGCCGTGTGCATATAGTGGACGTAGAAGCTGTGCATGTGCTTAAGAAAGAGTCTAAGTTGATGATAGACAGATGGAGTTTACAGTTAAATCATTTTCAAAGAAGTAGGGTAGCCACGTTGGGAAGAGAAGAGGTTTGGGGCATATACTTCCTTACAGAATCATTTCTCAGTAAGACCGTGCTTTTAAGAGGAGGTGAGAGCAACTCCTGAACTGACTGATATTTTACATTGTCATCTACTTAATAAACTACGTATCTAACTCTTCTGATTTGTTTGTTTGCATTACGGTGAACTTCCCCCCAGCCTCAATAATCTAAGCCCCTGAGGCGGTTTTGTACTGCTTGAACACAGGTCTTGTTTCCATGTTGAATGTTGCGTAGTTTCTTATCTGAGTGGAGGTTGGTCTGTTGCCTTTTCTTTGGGTGATGAACCTTAAACAAAAGTAGTTTGCATTCTCATATTGAATTGATAGAACTGTGTTGCACTCTTTGCTTCTATATGCCTTTAATCCATAGTGCATAACTATGTTGTCTAACTGATCATGGTCTTGTCTTCTACATGCATGGCTTCATCGTTATCACATTGCACCATTCATCTAACCCAGGAGCCAATGAAGGTATGATAACCTTTTAGTATATACAGTTATTTCTTTGAACATATTCATGTAGCCGTGATGTTCTTCATGCAGCTTTTAGTTTCAACCCTCAAAGTACAATCTTTGGTAACGATCATGGTACCTGGCATCTATGTGTTGACCTTCATTTGCCTTCAGTACCAGAAAGGGGGAAGGCTGTATTTGGTGACGCACCTTACACCTACCTCTCTAGAAGTCCTACTGTGCTAATAAAAACATTCTGCCTCGCAGTGTAGACAAGGGTAGGTGTAGCTAGATTTTCCTTAGTGGAATACACATTTTATGGGCAATCTTACACAAAGAGTACTTATGTAGTTAGACTTCTGTGCTGTATGGAGCTGAACTGACCAATGGCTTGCTGCCTCTAACAGCAAAGGTTTCCTGCCTTTTTCCCAGTTACATGCTGCTTTATTCCAGTGCAGTGCTGGCAACAGATTCTTCTGTGAACCATTTCCATTTGTGAATCCAGCAGGAGACTTGTCACTTTTTCCCCTTTCTCTGAATCAGAGTCTGGAAATGGAGAGATGGAACGCCTGTGTCCTGGTGGCAGTGAGCTGTGGTTTGGCTCACCTTTGTGCACTGAAGTGCAGTGGTATGAGGACACGTTTCATCTGTAGATGCTCCCTGCCCCCTCTAGCAATAGTGGCTGTGTCTGAAATGGGCAGCAGGTTCCTCATGAAAAGCCTCTGTGTGAGCTTGCTGAAGGGTAACGTGCCCAGGCCATGGTGGCAGCCGGGTGGTGCGATGCCCGGCCTTCGTAGTTACACTAGAGGGAGTTTCCGACAGCTCACAGCTCCGGTGGGAAGTGACTACAGAGGCTTCAGCGAAAGACCTGCTTGGGTGGTTGTGGCTCGTGTGAGACAAGGTAGAGTCAGCTGCTTTAGTCCACTGCTGGCTTGGCTGTTCCTCCTGCTGATGTAGAGAGGAAACCGGGTTCCTTGGAGACCATCTGTCCTCTCACCTGCTGGAAGTGACTTTTCTATTCGTTGCAACTATGCAATTTCACACATTCTGGAAAGCATTTTTCAAGAACAGAATGATTTTTTTTTTAAAGCCACTATTTTTATAATAAATGCCAATTTGATCCATTTTCCAGGTGTTTTTTTCTGTTGAGTATCCCATCACCTAGTCCCTTTGAGTGACAGGAGACAACTGAAAGATGGCAGAGCAAAAAGAGAAGGCGGGCTTGCTTCTACTTTTGTTTAGATTGAACTAAGAACTCTGGTTTTGAACATCTATTCAAGGGAGACAGCAAGATTAACTAGAGTGTGTATGTGGCTTTGTGGAAATGGTTGCTCTCTAAGAAGTTTGGTTGTATCCCATTATGTCAGAATGGTGGGTCAAATTCTGCTGTCATATGTTGTGAAGTGTCTGCAGAGGCAGTAGCTTCGAGGTCATGAGTCTGCTAGCAGGCAAGACGGGAAATACAGAAACGTATTGCTTTGTAGATGTCAATTCAAGTCTTGCTCCTGGTCCTGAAAGAGGAACTGGGTGTGGGAAGGCTCATGAAACCTTGCTGAAGCTGTGGCTCTAGTTCTAAGAGCAGAACACATAGTCCCCTCTTGCAAAGCCAGTCTCTCTAATAGGACAAAAACTCCTTGGTTCTCCAGTTCCTCAAGCAGATCAAGAGGAAATAAAGTATCAAGGAAAAGCCATATTGGACTTGCCAAAGGAAACTATTACTTGGAAGAACTTTTTTTATTAGAACACCAAAACTTTACACTTGCTCATGAGTCTGAGCATTTTCTAGTTTGCTGCTTATTAATCTGTTACTGGAGAGAGTTTGCACTAAAACCAGCATGAAGAAGAAACCTACTCCACTGTTGATGGCAGAATCTCATGGCTTTTAGAGAGTTTGAACAGTTTGGGATTTCTTGCCAGGTGCACTGCCTTCCTCGGCGCTGCAAGATTCAGTTATGCTGACCATGAAGTTTTGGTGCTAAATGTTCTTGATGCAGAGCTGGGAACTCCTTCCTTAAGGCTGAAAGGAATTTTGGGGGGTGCAAACACTATTATTATTTTTTTTTTTTCCTTTAAGTAGAAGTCAGCAGAACTTAGATAATTAAGAATCTCTCTTCTGGTTCCTTTATGTCCAGTGGGATTTGCAACAGTGCCCTTTCCTTCTTATTCTCCCAGTCTAAAAGCTCAGCATGAAGCCAAGTCATGTTGAATGGGGTGGGACTCCTGAGTAAGTGTCTGAACTTCCTGCAACTGCAGGTTGAATCCAGCCTGGCAAATGTAATCCTTAAAAATGATACAGAGTGAGTTCCATGAATGAGTTATTCTGCATGAGAGCAGAAAAGCACGCTTTAGACAAAGCTTACAGCATTAGGTTTTTTAATGAACTCATTTGACTTGAGGCAGTCCTGGGGATTTTTGATGTCGTCTTTGAAATTTGTCAGACTGTGTTGTGTGTCTGTGCACACAGGCTTCCCCATCGTGCTCTGTACTACTGGGATATAAATCCTTGGGCTTTGAACCTCCTAAGGAGAACAGCATCTTCCATGAGAGATGATGGGATAAACGAGGCCTCTGCTGTGAGATGACACAAGGGGTTAATAACATGCTTTACTCTTTCCAGGTACTTTATTACCCAGATTGCCATCTGAACCCGGGATGACATTACTCACCATCAACATAGAGAAAATTGGTCTGAAAGATGCTGGGCAGTGCATTGATCCTTACATCACAGTCAGTGTGAAGGGTAATGATTTCTGTTCCTGGCTCCTCGTTTCGCGTTTGGAGAGCCGGTGTTTTCGGAAAGCTGTATTGATTTGTCAGCCTGCTGGGAAAAATGTTTGTTGGTACTTGCATTTTCTACTGCGCATTTAAGGCTTCTGCTTTAATCAAGGGTGGAGAAGTTCTGTATTTGAGAGGTGCTGGGAGGTGAATCACTGCAGGGGTCACGTTTATCGGTGCACTCCGGGGCACCTTCCTCACGCTGGGAGCTGGGTGTCAGTGCCTTGGCTGGCTGTTCTTCTCTATCCCAGGTTCTTCAGCTGTCTCCTGAATACAAAGATCTGTCCAGACTGCTTGTACTCCCCAACACGTAGTGGTCTCTGGGCTTTCTGGAGATGGTGAACCACAGCACGCTGATGCCATTCTTGCCCTGTTGTTAAACTGATTTAGTAAAACAAAGATCATCTTAGCAAGGCTCTAGGTTTAGAGCAGTGGGTATGAAGCTGGGAAGCAAAGCTCACAAGTGAAATAAAGTATAAAATATGTTTTAGCCTCAGCAGTGAAATATTTTGGCCAAAGCCTGTTGGACTAACAGCCTCTCCCTCTGAGAGCCTCCATGAATCTGGAAGAACCTCTCTCTCTCCGTCCAGGATAGGCAACATTAGGATTTCTCACTGTTTCAGATGACAATATAGTTGATGCCTTTCGCTTGAGGCTGAGATTTTTGGTGTTCAGAGTCTTTCTAGTGGGAGCATCTGCCTCTGCTCCATTTTGCATTTCGTATCAGGAAACCCCTGTAGCCAGAATTCCTTACCCTTAACCTGCCCTGCTTGTCTTCTGCTTATCTCTACAATCTTTTGAGCTATAGGGGGGTTTTTTTGTTTATCATATAAAAAGTTGTAGCTGAGCCAACAGCCTCTAGTTATTTTCAGTTGTGATAGTGACCTTATATGTGTCCTCTTTAGATGTGCTATTGGATACCAAACATGAGGATAAAATACTCGTTAGATGTGTGATCAGGTGCTTTCTCCACCAGCCAAGTTCTTTGGCAGAAGTAAGGGTCATAGCATCAAATGTCACTTGAATCCCAGTGATGTGCTCCAAGTGTTACCTGCCAAAATGTATAGATAGAAAGCTTCCTGTGATGTTTATTTTCAACAGTGAGACCTACTCCCCTCTGAACCTTTGAGGAGTTCACCTGGTTGCAGTGGAAGCTGGAGCATGACTCCCACCTTCCCCAGCTGACAGAACTGCCTTTTTGTATTTGCGGTCCTGGAAACATGCAGTATTTCTGTTATGGTGCCGCCTTAGCTTTGCAGCGTTATTTTTAGGTTGTGTAACTATTCTTGGGGCTCCATGTCATTAGTCACTTATGGATCTTCCTTTGCCTCTAGGATACCAGAAAGTTGAGGGATGGGTGAACTTCAGAGCTGAGTGGGACCTAGCTGGGTGGATATGAGGTTAATCAAATGTAATTCTTTCATGCTGAGTTTCTCTTGGCCAACAGGAAAATACCAGCTTGAGTGGGGCTCTGATACTGGATGCTGGAACTTGTAAAGCAAACATTTGTTGCTCCTTGCCACAGAAGCGTTTGTCTTTCCTGTCTTATTATGTATGGTTAAAACTGTCACTTGCCTTCAGAGCTAGCTCTGGGCTCCTTTCTGGAGCTAAAGGAGACTGCAGATTGCCAGAGTTGCTTTCCCAACAAGTCTTCCTGCTGACAGGTGGCTCTCTATTTGTAAGCTTCTATAAATGACGGCTGCTAAGAAGTGAGGTCAAAAATAGGCTCCAGAAGTGTGTGTGGGCAGACTATGGCCTGGTCTGCTAAAGGTGACTTTTTATTTCTCAAGATTCTCGGTGAGGAAAAGTAACTCTGATTTTGTCCCTGTTAGGAGTCTGCAGATGCTTAGAAGCTGTTTTCCTTGGTTCAGTACCAAGGCTGCTCTTCTGCAGGTTTGGAGAGGGGGTTGTTCCTGATGCAGCATTGGATGAAATGCATCAGTGGTGCCTCAGCCTGTAGCCCAGGTGTGATGCAGGTGATCTCCGCAGCTGGTGGCTGGGGCTTCGAGCTGGTGTCCACCCATGGCCCCACCACACCTCTGCTTGTGGGAAAACCCAGAGGAATGATGCGCGTTGGGTCTGGGCAGCAAAGCAGGGCCCGTGCAGCTTGTGCATGCCCCGCAGACCCTGTGTGAGGGGCACTTTGGTGCTTATCCTGTTCTGCCAGAGTCCCACTTGCCCAGGGAATAGATTCTTTGCTGGCAGCGGAAAGAAATGTGTTCTTAAAAATAGGAATATTCCCAAGTTGTCTTTTTAAATATTGTCAGAACTTTACCTGATTTCATGGTGCAATCATAAAGAAAATTCACCAACTGTGAAGGGGCGCGATTGCCCCCTGTTGAGGGGAAAAACCCAGGTGTGCATTAACTTTTTTGTGGCAGTATTAGGAGTGATTGAGAAGTCTCCTAAAGCAGGACCTTGAAGCCTGAGAAGCTCCTGCCATTCTCATGCTGTTTCTTCTCTGCAGATTTGAATGGGATAGATCTGACTCCTGTGCAAGATACTCCTGTGGCTTTGAGGAAGGAGGACACGTATGTCCATTTTAACGTGGACATCGAGATTCAGAAACACATTGAGAAACTAACAAAAGGTGCGTGGTATCAGAGGCCTGAAACGCGGCCCAGGAGCTTTGGAAGCACGTACACGGGGCTGCTCCTGAGCTAATAAACAGGCCGTGCCTGAGCTGCTGCTGCAGGGCTCAAGCTCCAGATGAAGATAAAACCAGACCTTTGCATCCTGTTTCTCTCCAGTCGGTCATTGTGATGACAAGGGAGGAACGAAAAGAGATAAAAATGCAGCAGTCTGCTCTACTATCAGGTATTGAGCTGCTTGATCACCTCCTTAGTCATTGGACAAACTGTTGCCTGGATATGAATAACTGAGCAAAAAGTACAGGCTGTCCTGCGCTGAGCGTTGTAAGAACACGGTGTCACTTTGGAGTAAATAACAGCTGCCTTAGAGATAATTCCCTCTGGTGTATGTAGAGCATCGTAACGGCGGATAAGTTTTCAGGTAGCTCTTGGCCGTAATGACTAACTTCTCTGTTAAACCCTTTTCCCCTCTAGGTGCAGCTATTTTCTTTGAATTCAAACACTACAAGCCTAAGAAGAGGTTTACTAGCACCAAGTGCTTTGCTTTCATGGAGATGGATGAAATTAAACCTGGGGCAATTGTTATAGAACTGTAAGTGACTTGTGATTATAGACGTCATTGACCTCAGTTACTCTGGGTGGCTTGTTGCATTAAGGAAGGTTTCTTGGTCTCCTTAGATTGACTTCCATATGGAATATTCTATTTTTAAGAAAGAAGGGAAGATAAAATGCTTTTAGGCAAATAGAATCACACAGAATCACAGAATGGTAGGGATTGGAAGGGACCTTTGAAGACCATCTAGAGTAGATGACACAGGAACACATCCAGAGAGGTTTTCAGTGTCTCCAGAGATGGAGATTCCACACCCTCTCTGGACAGCCTGTTCTAGGGCTCTGTCACCCTCACAGTAAAGAAGTGTTTCCTTACGTTTAGGGTTGAACCTCCTGTTTACCAGTTTGTGACCATTGCCCCTTGTCTTGTCACTGGAGAGCACTGAGAAGAATCTGGCCCCATCCTGACACCATCCTTTAGATATTTGTAAGCATTGACGAGATCTCCCTGTCAGCCTCCTCTTCTCCAAGCTAAACAGCTCCAGCTTTCCCAGCCTTTCCTCATAGTAGATGCTCCAGTCCCCTCATCATCTTGGTGGCCCTGGCCACTGAACGGCCAGAGACCCTTCTCAACAACAAGGCTATTTCCAAGTAAAATGCTGGTGTTTGTAACTAAATTTTCCATGAATTTGACAGATTCTACATGGGAGATTTTAACTTTGACCTTAGCTTGAGCATCAGTTGTATTTTTTAAAAATCAACTCACACAATCTCTTGGTACAGAACTTCTGTAAAGGAAATCTGAATGGAGACGTGGAGTCCCGATTTGCAACTGAATTGTATGAACATATCAAGGAGTTGTTGGGTCGGTGTGGGTTTTTTCCTGCCCTGAGTATACAAACAGCTAGTTTAGCCAGTTACGATGTGCATCCTACCCTTGCTGGGTGCCTGAAGGTCTGAGCGAGGTTTTTGAGGTGTGTCTTTTCTGAGGAAGAGTGCTGGAGTGCTTCTGAAGTACTTAGTAACTGATACTGCCTCTCCTACAATCTAGAATGTTGGGAATTCTCCTTAAAAGAAACTTATATTTGTTTAAAAACCAAAATCTTTGTTAAAATAATAATCCAGGGAAAATAGCGGTCTGAGTTGTTTCCTGTGAATCTCCTCCTTACTGTTGGTTCCAATAAGTCTTGTCAGACCTGTTTAAAAGCTTATGGGACAAGGTCTGTAGCACGCGTTCATCTTCCTACACACCCATGAGCACGTGGATTAACTTCCTCTCTTGTGGTTACAGGTACAAAAAACCCACTGACTTTAAAAGGAAGAAATTGCAACTGTTGACCAAGAAACCACTTTACCTTCACCTCCATCAAACGTTGCACAAGGAATGACCCTAGTTGTGAGAATTCTGTGAACTGAACCACCAGTCATGGTAGCTGTGTGTAGTAGCCTTAGCCTTTGAGGGGCAGGAGAACGACTGTTTTCATGCCAGTAGGTCAGACGGGACCATCACCCACCACACAGCACTGCTTCAGGGTCAGAGGCAAGCAGACCATTCAAGATGTTTTTTCAGTACCTTTCAGATACAGGTTTTTCTGAGAGTCCTGAAATATGTTGACTGCTTTCCCTAACGTTGCTGTTCATCACTCCTTATCTTAACCGTTACTATCCTTTTGCCTCAAACTCCGCCCAAGGCTGGAGACTGCCCCTTTGCCAAACCTGTAGCAATAAAAATGTGGCAGGCCTCTACTAACTAGTGCTGTTGTAGTTCCTCTCAGCTGCATTTCCGAGTCCTCTGTAGCAGGCTGGGTGGCAGAAGAGCAGGAGAAAGACAAGGTGGAGCGGGAAGGAGCTTGAGGTACTGCAAGTGATTTCAAGTGAGAGAGGTGAGGGTGCTGGGTTAAGCAGGGTGGCCACAGAAGAGCTCCTCCATTCAGCTTTGGTGGGGCCAGGAGGAGGACGACTGCAGATGAGAACACTGAACTATGATTTTTAACAGCCGTGCCTGATCCACTCCTACTGAGTTTTGGAAACAACACGTTACGATCCTTTAATTGCCGTTATTCCCCAGTAGAGCTATTTTTGCTGTGATTTGCAAACGTGAGTAGGGGCGGAGAGTGACTTTCATCCTCCTGGTGGTGGGTGTTTCACCATTTCAGTGGCAGCAGCACAGGCCCCTCGGCCTTGAGGCATCAATTCTCCAGAGTTTTTGGTAAAGTAGATCTGGCTAGCAGGTTGAACCCACCTTTTACATGAAACTGCTGTTCTTAGGGAAACTGATTGTCTGCAGGTTTTCTGCATATTTTGTGCAAGTCTGGAAACTTACTCTAAAAATTACCTTTTTTTATGTAAGTAGATAGGATGATCATTTATTTTCTATATTTTTGATTTGGTGTGTAATAAGCTGCAGGACATTGGCTTATGACACACTTGCATTCACCTTTTGATCTAATAAAAAGGGACAGAAGTAGAACCCAGTCAAATCTTTCATATATTTGAGTGGATATTTAATACAATACTTTAAGGTTTGATATATTTCTTGCATATCTAACTAGTGCCTAAATACTCTGCTATGCTAACAAAGACCCGGCCTGCAAAATAGCGTCAAATCTTAGGTTTCTTTTGGACAGTCTGGAGGCAGATGCATCACCAGTTCCTCCTTCCTGTCCTGTAACTCCCGAGGTGTTTCATTGTGCTTTAATGGAAGGGAGGTTACTTTTTCCTCACGATACTTGTCTGTCTACAGGCAGGAGTGCAGCATTTTTGGCTTTCCCATACTGATTAGGATAAAAAGCTCTTTTTGGATGTCTGAGTCTTCTTACCTTCCCTCTGTTCTGGTCTAATGAAAGATGACAACATTTAGCTGTTATGACAGAAGTCAGCAACACTTCTTCAACTTCCACTACTGGTTGGAGGGGGAAAAACGGTGCAATGGAATTCTCCTGTTTATAGGTCTTTACAACAGTATTACATCTGAGAAGTCCCAGAAAGGTATCCCTACCAGTTATGGAAAAACCTCCTACTGCAGTGTTCTGGATACCAGACAAGAGGAGGATAGGTACATTCTTGAAAAAAATAAATAAAAAATCATCCTCTGAACTCTGTCAAAGGATAGAGCAAAGCCTTAGTCTACAGCTGCAGATAAATCGGAGCTTGGGCAGTAGCTGTTACCTGCCAGTGGTCCTCGGCTGGCTCAGGTCTCTGGGTGACCTTCTCTGAGACTCCGTAGCACCATGTCCCTGCAGCTCAGCCGCTCCGTCCTGGCTCTGCCGGCGTTGCGCGGTGCTCGGCTGTGCGGCCGCATCCTCATCCCGTCTGGCTTCAAGTTGTGACTGCAGCCTGGGGCGGGCAGGGGAGGAGACGCTGAACATCACAGAGCTTGGAGACCCTGACTTCCAAACGCAAAAGTTCGTCAATGTTTGTGTCATTAGCCACTAAGGAAATTGAACGCACCCACTCGAATTGCAAACCCCTTGTTTCAGCTGCTTACCCTGACTCTTCCCCCGCTTGTCCCTGTCTGTATTAACTCCAGTTATATGAAATGTCAACTCTGAACTATTTTTGTTAAATACACAAGTAGAGCTTTGTATTTAACTGATTGTGAAGTCGTGTCTGTAGAGTGTGAAATACCATTTTTAAAAGCTGCTTCTATCCTTTGCCTTTTTTTTTTTTTTTTTGGTGAACTTTCACTGAAAGGATTACCGCTCACCCCAGCACAAGCTTGTGCCTTGGTTTTATGCTTTAGTGATGCTCTCTCTTGTCTTTCATCTTAACTCTAAAGCTTGATGCTTGTACTGTAAGACTGTAACACCCAGACGGCGAGTTTAGTGGCTGTTTGTACTCTGGCAGTAAAACTGTAACGGCCTTTCAGGAGGATTTTTATTATTTCGAGTTGTTCTCCCTTTTTTTACCTCTGTAAGGCTTGTTTTTGTACAGAGCACGCTTGACAAAGGGTTGTGGGGGGGTGCCAGTGCTACTCAGCTGTGTGCTCACACACACCTGCAGGGACCTCCTGGGACATCGAGGAGGGGACGGGGGCGTTTTTAAAGCTACCCCGGGCTCACCGAACGCGAAGTCATTTAACACAATGCAGGTTAATAGGGTTTACATACACCCGCTCTGCTTTATGGGAAAAAAATAAAGTAATTTTCCATAAAGCAAAGTGAAAAAGGCTCTAAAAATACAGCCTGACTTCTAGGGAAGCTGAATTGGTCTTAAATACTGAGGAAAATGAAAACTCAGCTCTCAAGCCTTGCTTAATGCTGCAAGCCAGTCTTGCAAGTAAAAAACAATTATGAAATTTCTTCATTTTCAGAATCCTGGCACCTTGACCTGTATTTCCAAACTAGCTACACAATGTCACAAAGGTTTCCAGTCCCCGCCGTCCTCATTAGGTGCTGGACCAGCTGGGCACAGAGCTCCCCAGGTCACCAGTTGTGCAGCAGCGGCCGTTGCGACGCGACTCCTGAACCTGGGCCTGGCTGGAGCTTTCTCTGCTTGAATGACTGAACCAACGTCCTTTCCCACTGAAAAATGGCACTGAAACAAAGCCTTCAGGGTTTAGCAAAAGGAATTTTGCTTTTTATTATAGCTTTCCTTTGAATACAGTGTCATTTGTGCTTCTGATCTCTGACCAGACTTTAAAAAAAAAAAACAAAACCAAAAAAACCACAACACCTCACAGTCCTCATGTAAACCCCTGGCCTACAACAACTGCAGCTGAACGACGTGATGGCGAAGGCAGGTAAGAGAGCATTTTACTTAAAAATTATTTCCACAGGAAATGATTTGATTTACATTTTTCACGAAATTAGTTCATTCACCAACTGGTTACAGAGGCTACATTTAATTAAAACTAGCCACACAGGTACTTCCTTTCTATTGCACGTTTAGAGTAGGTTCAAGTCCATCACAAGAAGGTTCTTGCAGCCCAAGGGGATGGATGAGCTTAAGGTGATCGTAAATGCACGTGTCTGTAGCAATTGGATAAAAATTAATCCCGCAAAAGCTGAAATATACTGAAATGAGACAAGTGGCTTCAAGGAGAGAGCCACTTCCAAAACTCCTGACCGCAGGAAGGGCGCTAGAGTCCATTCCACTGAGCTGCTGACCAGATGCTGTGGTTAGGGTTTCTGCACTGGTGGCTGTGTGTAGTCCTTTGAGCCTGGCGGTGGTGGTGGTGGAGGGCCTGGCGGGTAGTCTCTAGGTCCTGATGGCAGCAAGTCTCTGTTAGGAGAAGGCGTATAGTCTCTTGAACCCGGTGGGGGTAGCCGTGGGCCTGGAGGATAATCTCTCGGGCCAGGAGGACCTAGGGGTTGAAAAGGAGGGTGCCCACGTCCATAGCCTCTTGGATCTGGAGGAGGTGGCAGTGGGCCAGGAGGCACATCTCTCATTCCTAAGGGTGGGCCAGGTAAGAAATGTCTTGGAGCTGGAGGTGGTAAGGGAGCACCACGAACTAGAAGGAAAGGAAAACAGGGAGTTAAATGAAATCTTGCTTCAACCTAAACAGTGAAACTCCTGACACGTTCCTCCTTCATTTTCTGGAGCAGCTCGGGGGTGGGGGTCACTGTCACATGCAGACTTCACAGGCCACAAACTACATTCTAGTGACTTTTGGCTGCTGGTTCCAGGAAAAATACCTCCTTAATACCTTGGGATCAAGGAGGCTTGAAGAAACCCATCTGTCTTGAGCTTCCCGAGCAAGACAGCTAGATCCCGCCAAGCGCAGAGGAGCTGTGTGCTAACAGGCAGCAGATCTCAGCTCTTCAGCAGGCTTCTGAGAAGCACTGGGGAGAAGGGGAAGTTAAGGTTCAGCACACGGCAACACAACCGTACCTAGGGGCACAGGAGGAAGAGGTCGAGGCCCAAAGTGGCCACGGAGAGGAGCTGGCGGCGGTCCGTAGCGAACAGGTGGTGGAGGCGGAGGTCCCATCACTGGGGAGGTCATGATAGGTGTCCCAGGAAAAGAAGGTGGGCCTTTGGGACTAGGATTAGCCTGTGCAAGATGAGGTTATACTTCAGCGTGTTACTCGCTGCACCAGAGAAGTACTGACGCTGCTGAACACCACAACCGCTCACCCAAAGGCCAAGAGGTGGAAGAGAAGAAGAAAAAAAAAAACAGAAGAAAACACCCCATGCTCCAAAACACATAAACCAGGTAGAAAACAGGGAAAGTTACTGCACCATGGCTGTCCCTTCACCCAGAACGCTGCTTGCACTACCTAGGAGTGAGTGCTTAGTGTACCTTGCGAGATAAGTTTTCTTTAGCTAAAGCTCTGCTAAAGAAAAGTTCAATCCCTTTTGAAGCATCCTTGGTGGACAACCCTTTGGTAAAAGGGCCTGGCACCTGGAATTACAGATGGAATTGTGCTTAAATGCCCCAGGTAAATCAGCTTCTTGGGATGATCGCTGTAGTCACTCCAAAGTGTTTGCCTGCAGTCCTTAACAAGGCAAGATCTCATTTCCTCAGTTCCATAAAAACCAGACAGCAACTGGTGATCGTTAGAGAAACCTCTTGAGACAGTATAAGCCCTTGGTTAGTTTTGCAGAGTGCTTTGTTATTAGTTTGGAACACCAAGCCTGTTACTCCTCTCCATCAAAGCAGAGTAGCAGCATATGCAGCTTCTGAGTACTCACTGTAGCTGGTTCTATAGATGAAGGTGAATCAGTGGTTACACTGGGGGCTTCACACTCTTTGGGAGAGGGCTGCTTTTGGGGGTTTTTTGGGGAGCAAATAAGGATAGTGACAGGATATAGAGAAGACAGAACATGGTACAGTTAAAGAAGCAGCAGGAAATACAGTGAATCATGTATTAGAAACGCCTCCTGAAGGTTGGGGTTTTTTCAGCTTACCACTCCATCCATTGCTGCAGAAGGGGAGGAGGTTCTTGGCCCACCACCAATGAGTGATGCGACAGCAGGCCCAAGATCTGTAGGGAGAGAGCCACGAAACCCTGTCTTACCACGCTTGGGGCAAGGAATATGGCTTTTAAATTACGTTTCTGAAGTGGAAGAGTAACTCGGTAAGCTGCTGTTGGTTGCAGGCCACATAACTTACCAGGAACAGACATCCTTCCCGGTAACTCTGGTGGCCTTCGTGGAGCAGGAGGGCCATCTACCACTGTACCTCAAGGGAAACAAGAACCCCAGAGATCCCAATCAACATGTGCCCAAGCTATTTAATTTTTTTTTAAAAAGCCTCGACTCATCTAAGTATTAATAAAGCAGGTATCAATACTTAGCGCTATCCCTAGAACCAAGACCAGACCTTAGTGTTCTGTAGTTTGCAGCATGAGAGACACTTATCACAGAAGGGAAGCTTTGCTGCTTACCAAATTCACCTCTTGAGCCTTCCCTTCGAGGAGCAGAAAGGGGCCGAGCAGGAACTTCTATCATCTGTGTGGGTGATGGATTTCCTCCACTCACAGGTGATGGGCCAAAAGAGCCATCTCTGCTTAAGGGTCCTACACCAAAGATGAAAAAACGCTTGATTTACTTACTGACAATTTATCGTAGCCTTGTTTTGTTAAGATACGGTGACTCAAAGACCAAAGTTTTGGGGGAAAGGGCAGCAATTACCTCGTCGCGGTGGGACTTGGTGGTTGGGCCTGCCTGGAGTTGGCTTTACAATTAATGGTCTTTGAAGCATGACAATTTTTTGGTTTACTTCTATTAATCTAAATTTTTAAAAAGAAAGATTTTTCTATTATTATTCCAATAATACACATAATATTTAATTTAACAAGGCAAACTGCACTGTAAAATGTTACAGCTTTCACCAAGAAATCTGATTTTAACCATTAAGAGAGTTTAATAGTAGTTCAAAGAGCAATAAAAATGGTCTGTACTGTACATACTTCTGTCTCAGGTTGGCTGCTTCTCTTTTTTCTTCAGCCAGAGCTCTCTCGGCAGAGCGGGCAATAAGCTATTAGGGAAAATTTTGTCAACTGCGTTAACTGCACCAACCTGAAGTCAAATATAAACCATTTGTGTCAGAAAAGGAAGAACACACTTACCCAATTGTCATGTGCCTTTTTCTCATGAGCAGCAATCTGAGAAGAGAATAAAAGTAGTGGTTTAGTTTATTTTGTCCCACTACTAGTTTTTTCAATGACCCACTACAGAGCGCTGGAATAACGCAGTACAAGGTGACACAATAACCATCACGCTTACCTGGTTTTTGTAAGATCTCTCTGTTTTCTGCAATTCTTCTTCCATATCTTGGATCCTTTGCCTGTACAAAAGGAAGAAGAGACGGAGAGAAGTTTAAATGAATTTTCTTCAACTGTAGGAATAAAGGAAAATACCAGTCTTCAGAAACCGAAGTTACTTGTAAACTTTCACTTCCTCGATGGCCAGCACAGCTTTTTCATCTGCAGCAGACAATTTCTGCTCCTTCTCCTGACGCTCATACTCTTCCTGGGTAAGTTTTCTGAAAGACAAAAACCAACCAAATAAGCAAACCACCATATATACCACCGTCCTACATCCACTACAACTCAAAATCAAGGTATTCCTCTGCTCACAACAGCGAGACCGGTATCTGTACTAAAGCCTGAGAACACAGAGAGAATAAAGAGATTTTTTTTTTTTTAAAAGAGACAGAAATACTGTCTTTTGAAGCCAACAAAAGTACAAAAGCTGAAAATTAAGGATGAGGAGTTGACTGGAAAGTTCCGTCAGCACCTGAAGATTTGTCAGAATCTAGCTATCACAGACAGTTCATCTCTTCAGATCCTGGACTTTACTTCCAATTCTACAGATGGCAATCCAGATTTACAAAGGCACAAAAACATGGTTCTTTTTTTTTTTTTTTTGACATTTTTCTGGAAGTATTTAAGAGGTCCATAATGTGTTCCTAACTTAGAAGAGCTATGCCACAAAACTGAAACCATTCAACTAGGAGTAAGTTAACTACTGCTAATAGCCACTTCAACATAATCTATTTCCTTGGCTATGTGTGGAAACAGTTTTCCAGAAAAAAAAAAAAAAAAATAGTTGCAGGAAGTCCTTCATTCTAATCAGGAATTAGTAACAGGCTGTGTAACATCCTGAAAGTTTTGGAAGGAACAGAAATCCTTCAGAGAGGTCAAGAGGAAGTCTTCCTTGAAAGATGGGCCTCTCTACTCTGTGTTTACTACACTTGGATCCTGAAGTTCGGAGGTCAGGCAGTTTCACTGCTGAGGTGCTGTGTAGCCTCAACTCCTTAACTTGTTCCAACCCTGTGCCTACCCAACCTACACACTCAAACCTTAGAACTTCCAGTTGCTTTCTCCACCACAATTTCAGCTTTCCTACAGAATTTCACTGAAAACATCCCTGAATCCTAGCTCAAACTTTCCCTACAAAATTAAAAGTGCTGTAACAGAAATTTCAGTAAGTAAATAAATGAAAAAAAGACAGGAGGAATGAACAGATACACAACGAGTTCTTCACTGCTTGCCATCCACCCATCTCAGCTGCCACCAAACTCAGCCTTAGTTTAGCCCTTTGAGAATTCAAAAAGCTCACAATACTACAACACGAAGCTTCTACATTATGAGGACAAGACTCACTGAACTGAGGTCAGAGTAACTGAAACAAATCTTAATGGCCACTGGATTCTCCTTGTCCAGAACTGTCAATGTGACAGAGCAACCACAGAATTCACAGACCAAGCCACCCACCTCCCCTCTCCAGAAGCTGTTTGTTTGTTCTGGGCTTTTGCCTGGGGGTGGTTTTGGTGGGTTGGTTTGGTTTTTTAATAGCAGAAGGCAATATTGCATGTGCAAAGTGACAGTATTTTTAGAATCTCTGTAATGGTGGCAAAAGAAGATAGGGGCACTAGCTTCCACCACACGGAAACAGTCATCACCACCTTTCATTCCACATACAACTTCAAGTTATTTGAT
>JAVSBS010026417.1:22426-47860 GCA_033124195.1 Coracias cyanogaster | reverse complement strand
CGATCTGTCACACACATGCACATTGTGCACACGGACACACAGAAAAGGAAAATGAGCAAGCCCTACTCTTCAAGAAAATCCCTATGAGAATTCAGTCCTGTATGTGAGGTTCATGATTACCACAAGATCCTGATTTTCACCTTTCAGATGCAAACCTGAAAGCTGATCAACCAGCCAAAACAAATGCAGCAGTACAGCCTTAAGGTAATGGAGTCCAACACTGCAGTAGCACTATAGCTGGGAGCATGAACCCCAACAGCGGGAGGCTGGAGGACCTCAGTACCCACCCCATGGTGCTGCCTCTCACCACACATATTATGCCACGCAGGAGGCAAAGCTCCGCTCTGCACGGGCTGTCTGCAGAAGAGGGGATTAGCAGCGGCATTTTGGTCCCATCCCCGTTCCCTTTGCTCTGTGGGAGGATGCTGAGCACTGAGTTTCACAGTGTTTTATCTACTTCATCCCAGTGCTGGTGGCTTTTGAACAAACTTTGTATCATCAAACATGAGGCAGAGATTTCCATAATGTTTATTGCCCTTCTGATACTCACAGTCTGTGTTACACATTGGCCAAATAAACTTCAGGTAGAGCCTAGCCTCTTTTTGGGTGTTAAAGCACTGATACTGAACTTTAAAATATCTCACAAGTCTGGCTTGAAAAAGACATGAAGCTCATTTTCAGAGAGCATCCCTTAGTGCATATGTAATGACCTCCTTGTTGCTGGTTTTCCGTTCATGTGCAGTGCCAAAATCAAGCACAAGCTGGTTTTTGTGTGTGTGGCACTGATAGACTTCTAATGGTGTTTTCTTTCTTTGTTATCTCACAGTTCTCTCCAACAATACTCAGAGTTAAAACACTATATTTTTTACTCTACCCAATAAGTGATGTAATTGATCTAATCGCTAGTAGTTGGGATACCCACTTCTGTTATATATCTGAACATTATCAGAGTTGCTGATGCTCTCATGGGTTGCATTAGATACCTCAATTTCTAACTACCCAAATTTGCTTCTCTTCCTTTCTTGTACAGCACCAGGGACCTTTAAAAAATCCTGTCAGTGAACAGCTGAGTGTCTGGAGAGGAAAATGCAGTTGCTGAACAAGGGGAGGAATGTGATGCAAAGGTGACTAGCACAGAAAAGCCTTTTGCTTCCTTGGGGACATGGGCTTTCCCCCATTTGGACCTTTCCAAATGCAGGAGCTGCTGCTTGGCAGTCTGCTGCAGATGGACAGCCAGTGCCAGAATCACACCCATACACAGGGGTTTCATCCTTCGCTCATGCCTCATTGCTTTTTTCCATACCAGAAGAGAGGAAAGAGCGACGGGGGCTGCTGGCTCTGGGGCTTTCTCCCCCACCACCCTTGCTATCGTGAGGGGAGCCAGTGCTGCTCCTGCATTTTCAAGGAATTGCCTGAAATTCCCGTATGGGGATGATGTGATCTCCATCTGGATGGCAGCAAGCTGAGACAGCAAACCCCCAAGGCTAGCAGCTCTCGGCAGCGCAGAGGCAGGTAGATAATAAAAATTAGAGCTATGAAAAGAAATGCAGTGAGTGGGATGGCAAGAGATGGGGCTGGTGTAGGAGGGCACACGCCCTTTGCAAGCCTCTTGCCCAACAGCTGAGATTTGGCACAAGTAAGTCTGAGATTTTATTTGCAGGACTCAGTCTCACGGACAGAAAGGAGTGCAGGTTTTTCCCTGGTGGAAACTGATTTTGCATTGAAGTACGTCTAGGTAGGTCCTTTCTCTGGATCACGGCCCCATGTCAGTGCACTAGCAACAGCGCTGGGAGGCCTGTGGCTCACAGGGAGCCTCAGTGCCCAGCGACTGCAGTAAATGATACCAAGATAGATCTTAAGTAAAAGGTATTTAACTGGGAACTGGGCATTTCAGTAGAGAAGACGTGGCCTGGGAGGCTGTAGACCCTGGCAAATGGCACTAACAAGCCTAAAATCCCTCAGTGCTGGGCTGAGTGGAGACAGACAGGGCTGGGGGCTTGCCAGCCATGGCAGGGCTCCCACCTGTGGAGCAAGCAGGCTGCATCTCTCATGGCCTCAGGATGAATTATAACAAGAAGGAACAGCTTGCTCTTGCCCACAGAGAGTAAAAGTCTGGTAAGAAAATGTGTGAGAGTGACCCATCTGCACTTATTTCACCAGGGGGATTGTAAAGGAGGGCTCTAGGGGTGTCAGGTGCCTTGTGATCTCTTTAAAACCATACTTCCCTGCAGCAGTGAGCTGCCCTCGGGTCCCAGTGGCACCAGAGCAGCACAGTGGCAAAGGCAGCCCTCCTGCTGCCTGCCCTTGGACCTCACATGGCTCCCGAGTGTCACTGAGATCCCACGGATCACACCTTGACCATTCGCAAAGCTCTGCAGAAAAGCAAGCTTTGAAAGCTTTTAGTTTCAAGAAATCCAGATTATTTCTGATAGTTTGAGGATTGTGGAGAAGGAAGGAGAGATGTGGGATGAATTTGAACACCCAGGGGACTTCACAGAAGAAACCTCTGCTGTACCAGTAGGATCCCACACAGGTACCACTGTCTTAATAATACAGTGATGGTGTGAATTCTCCATCTCTGAACCACTTAGGGTTTTAAAACTTCAACCCCCAGACTGCAGACCAAGCAGTTAATAAACTGTTACTGGTGAGTGGAAATAATGGCCATGTACTTTTACACACAGAAGCAGACACAGAATCATCAGTCTTGCAGGTCTGCACCATGGATGCCAGCTATCCGAGCAATGACACAAAGGCACAGGGAGCAGAGATTTTAGGATGTAGTTATCCCAGTGCAGGCTTTTAGTGGGCCATGGTCTTGGACCATGCTATGGCTGCTGAGTAGGGTAGCAAAGGCTGCACCAGGGGAAGAAAGCTGCGAATCCTCACTCAAGAGCACATGAGAAAAAGCAGCCTGTCCCAGCCATGGCTGCTACACCCTCGTCTCATGAGAGCAGGGAGACAAGATGCTGAGGCAGAAAATAAGGAAACATCTTCATCAAAGCAGCTGATACAAATTTGCCTTTGTTTTGGTTGCTTCCCCAACCTGCTGTTATCTCTTTTATCCTGTCTAAATTGAGATTTCATACTTGGAATTCATCCATGCTCCAAAAATATCTGGACATGAGAGAAAAGCACTGGATGAGTCACCAAAACTCCAAGCTGAAAAATTTAAGAATGCATTTTAATTATGGTTAGCATTAATTTAATGCTGCCTACAATGCCTTTCATTACACGGTCATTTATTTTTAGCACAAACATACAACAAAATATACTTTATTTTGGAGTACTTGACTGTTAGCATATGCAAGATTCAAATGGGAAACCCAGCTATAACCATCATGATATAGTTTATGATACTGTTTCCCAAATACAGTTGGGTCTCACAAGGTCACAGGTGTGACACCTGAAAAACCCAAACAATTAACTTGCTGGACATCAAGAATTGAGGATGACAGTGCTCAGAAATTAACTTGGGTCCTGATGAATATGAAGCAGTGTACAGGGAAAAGGCAAAGCTGCTGAGCTTTAAAAAGCTGTTTGCAGGTCAGTTTTAAAAAACAGCTCTGGTCATGCCTATTTCCAAAAAATCTGCTTTTGAACCTGATGGCTTAGCAAATAATCATCTCATATCAAATATCCCTTTCAAAGCCTTAATGTTGGAACATACAGTGCTGATATGGCTGAATATAAGTACTTAAATAAAGGTTATTATTTCCAGGTCTGTGGAAAAAAAAATGCAGCAATAAGACAGCTGTGTTCAAAAGATGCTGAATAAACTTATTAACTGCTGATTCGGTTCATCTGTTCCCCTCTATTAGATTGCTGCAGGCCCATGAATCACTCCATGCTCCGACAGTGCTCAGTCCACCTTCCTTGGCAGGCTTTATGGGCAACTGTGCCCCATTTCTAGGGATGCCAGTGCACCCTCTCCTCTGCTATAAGCACCTGGTGTCAAAATCCATTCACAGAGCCAGCTTGGAGAAATCCAACTTTTGTTGTCTAGTCACTTCCTTTAATTCAGGTGTTTGATCCCCTGTTAGGAAATTTTAAAAAAAGAAAGTCCTGGTATTGTCCTTTTGTGTGTTCACTGCAGCTAGAAGCAGCTGCACAGAGGTTTTGTTGGTTCTATTGTTTCAAGCTATTGTTATGCACTGTAAATTGCATTAAACACCTTTGAGGTCTCCATACAGTATCTCTCTTGTCTCTTTAGCTGGGAAATCCCACCCAGAAATGCATGTGTGGTGTGCAAGGAACCCAATCCGTGCAAGCACAGCTTCTGTGTGGCCTTGACATTTCTTCTGATGGCCAAACAGCCAAATTCCCTTCTTCCATCTAAACAATATTCAAGGCAGGGTATGAAGAAAAATATATGCCTGCTGGCCTGGCCATCAGGCCTGTTGTCTGGATCTTCAGAATTCAGGTGGATTTTGGACTTCTCTGTAGTCATCTTCAGCTTACTTTCAGTGAGTTTGTACCATAGCTCTTTACCTACCCTATGAATAATCTATGAGCATATACACTGCTTTTAGTCATGGCCACAGTCTGCTAAATATATGCCAGAGCTGCTTACTCCATTGAAATCAATATAATTGCTAGGGCATAAAGATGGCCAGAGGAGGATAAAGCTGATAGAAGTCACCCTTCAAGGTGTTCCCATTGCCTGTCAATTGGTTTGGTTTCATTCTCTCCCCTCCCTTGTATTTTTAGATGGTTATGACTAGAGGACATAGCTGAGCTCCTTCCCTCTCAGCACCATGCTGGGCAGAGAGGAGAGGGGGGGATCCCAGCCTAGCAAGCTGCCAAGTGCTCTTGCCCTTCATCAGCAATGCACTTAAGCACGTGCCTGTTTGTAAGTATTTAAGCAGCACTATTGTCAGAAAGCCCATAGTACAGTGCCCTCAGGATCCTAATCAAGGCTAAATGACATGTATGGGATCTTGAAATGCCTTATTTTTTTTCCTTCCTAGCAAGGATTCAGGAATTGCCTAAATGAACAAACAGAGTTATCCTATTGAAAGGCTGCCCATCTGGCACCTCTTCTAGCTGTGCTAGAGCAAACAATACAGCTTATCTAGCTTGGATTATAATTATATAAATATATAAAACCACATAATATATTCTATTTTGTCATGTCATATCACATCATATCATATCATAACATATCATATCATATCATCATATTATTGATATATTTTTAATATATAAAGGGTGCACTCTGTCTGCCTTATAGCAGAAGGGATAGCATGAAAACAGCAGCTCCAAGTTTCTTGCTGCCCTGCCACGAAAAATTTCAGCCCCAACAGTGAAGCTCAGCAAAAGCATAGCAATCAAAACTGGTGTTCTAGAAATGGTCAGGGAAGCACAGTGGATGTCACTGCCACCTATGCTGCTGCTGAGAAGAAAAGCTGAAAACACAGCCACAGCCTGAGATGCACCTCTGTTTCATACATGTGCAAGATTCCTGGGGTACATTTCAGAGGAAAATTCACATGGGCAGTGGGGGTTATGCGTTTTGGTAATTATTATGCCTGTGTGCACCATGTACAATATATGATGGATAATGTGTCTCAGATTTTGCAGGATAAACACGCTAAATTAGGCACATTTTCAGCTCAAAATAAGTGAAAGGTAATTCAAACCACTCAAAATGCAAACCAAATAAAGTCAGTGCTTTCTTATTGAGTAATCTTAAAAATAAATGTCATTTACGTCATCAGCTCTTGATGGTTCATCCTTAACCTGGAGAACTATTTCATCCTGGGTTTTACTGACATTTTCTACAGTGGCCTTTTTCTGGTTGTGGCTAGGTCAACAATGCCTGTATTCCTTGAAACTGTTTCTTAAATTATTGACCAGACCCTCTCTTCTCTGTGATTTCAAAGTCACTATAAGTCAATTTATCTAAGCAGACCAACCTTCAGTGGTAATGGAGCTAACTCCAGTTCAGAAAAATATACCCCCTCTTTTCTTGAAGTTAAAGATGAGAGGCAAATGAGAGGAAGTCGTGGTGAAAAGAGGATGGGGAGAACAATTACACCACATTCCCACCAGAACCTGAAATAAACACAGGATCCCCTGGACTTTGTGCCCCTGTGCCAGAGGATACCAAGGAAACATCTATTTCACACTCTTCTTGTGGTTAGTTGGTGCAGAAAGTCACAACTTGTGGTGCTGTTGGTTGCTGTGTAGTCTGAAGTGGTAAAGCCTTGAGGCCGTGGATCCACTGGCTCAGTTCTGGCCATGGATCACCTGAACAACATATCAAAATTGCACTGGTTTAGAGTAAACACATTGTTGATTTGGGGAGAATGTGAGCAAAAGCACAGAACAAGAGCTGAGGTGTTTGCAGGAGAAACAGCAGGTGGGACTTTGGCCCACGTGTAGCTGCGTGTACACCACACACCTCCTGGCACTTGCGGGTCCCTAAGCAATATC
Source organism: Coracias cyanogaster (assembly GCA_033124195.1). NCBI lineage: Eukaryota > Metazoa > Chordata > Aves > Coraciiformes > Coraciidae > Coracias > Coracias cyanogaster. The sequence continues at coordinate 41,422 of JAVSBS010026417.1, read as the reverse complement.
CCAAGGCATGCAGGAGGCATCAGCTGCCTTATATATACATGAATTAGTCCCCTACCATGCACAGAGTCTTTCATAGGGTAGGCAGTGAGCTGGGGCTTCTGGATAGCCAGGAGCACTATAAAATGCTGTTTATTTCACATAAAATGCTGTTTATCTCAACTAGCCTTGTTGCAGGTTTGATGCTCTGCTGCATTCCAACTGTCAGCACAAAAGGCAGCTTCTAGAGAACTGCTTTGTGTGTGCAGACAGAGCAGAACCCATGCTTGATGCCAGAAGACATTCCTTATTTATTTTTCTAGATCACTTGCAACCTCTTTGTACAATGTGTTATCTGTTACATAGAATTCTTCTTTTCCACATGCCAAAACACTATTTACAAAAGCAACTTTTTTCCATCCCTACAAATCAGCCACAGTCAGGACTTGGAACTAGAGAGAAGATCCTCAAGTCCTACCCCAGAACCATTGCTGAACCCCACCATGTCCAACAGGAATCCAGCTTAATAAAACTGATATTAAAGTCTCCGTGTTGCCTACTGGCACTAAAATAAAATATTACTTGAACATCTGAGAGGTACTAGAATATGAACACTTATCATATCAATATGTAGGTGATGATGCAGGCTTCCTTTCATCCTCCACAGCACTGGGACTCTGGGCAATTGCTTTTCCTTCCTGCTGGTTCCCACATAGGCTTTCTTCCCTGCCTGCATCCTGTTGTGGTTTATCCTCAGTTTACCAAACCCAGGACACACCCCTACCTAGAAATGGTGGCTTTGTTATCTAGTCACTATGCCCTGCCCACAGGTCAGCATAGCAAAGAAATTGTTTTCAGATGGTGAGGTGGTAAGAGAGGAAGAGCAAGGTGGGAAAATGAAGCATGCAGAAAGCAATTACCAGAGATACAGTCTGGCCAGGGAGGAGGCCACTTTTTCTGCAAAGACCTTTCTGAGGGAAATTTATTATGTTGGTTCTACTTTCTAGAGTACTAAGTGAGTGAAAGACAGGATTCACAGTGTATTTCAGCTGTTCTTGCCTAACGTGGTTTGAAAAATCAATGCTTTTACAGCCGAAAAAAGACATCTATAATCTGGGATGTCACTGGAATGGTGCCCCTTGTTACACCATAACCTTGCTGCTGTTAAATGTGCTGCTGGACAATGTGAGGAAAATACTACCCAGATACAGTATGGCGTCATTCTGCCCATGTACTAGAGGTTTTAGAATGCTTTTAAGCTCACATTTTAGAGCTGATGCTATTGCCACTGAACTCAAGGCCGTATTCCCACGAAGATCCATGTGAGAAAGACTTGGTTCTAGATATCAATGTCCATAAAAGTGAGTTCTTATCGATGAAGTAGACACAAAGCAACATGTACACTTTCCTTCTGTCGTCCTGTTTCCAGAGTTGAATCTCCCCCATAGTCTTTGTAGCTGAAGCAACAAGCACCTCCTGTCATGATTGTGTCATTTGAAATGAAGGATGTTCTGCCCAGACTGAAGTAAGAGTAACAGCTTTTAGGCACATCAAAGCGAACAGCAAATCTCCAAAAACCCCTTGATGTTTTGGAAGACTATCTCAGATGGAGCCCGTGGAGCCTGGCATGCCAGTATGAATAAACCACTGCACAGGAGAGGAGGGAAGGGGAGGGAGAGAGTGAGGAAGTGTGTGTGAGTGTGAGGAAGATTACCAGCCATGCTGGCAAAGAGCAGACTGTCAGCAAAGAGGAAAACATTTTACAGTCTTAAAGTTATGATTCAAAGAACAAGTGCCTGGCATGATTATGCACTATGGCCCCTTGAAGCAGGGTAAGGCTGAGAATACAAAATCCTGGGACCAGTTCCTGGGATAGGTGAGAACTGGAGACTTTCTACTTGTGATACTGGCCATACAGTTGTTGAGTGACAAACAGGTCAGACATGCTCTAAAATCACAGCACTAACAAGAAAAGCATTGGCAAATCCTGGTTTTTTGTTTATTTGTTTGTTTTTCTCCAGTAAAAAGAAAGGAACTGAGAAATAGAGAAATATTCATTACATCCAAATATCAAAGCACATTAATTTCTTTATACGGGTGTTTGTGGCTTATCCATAATTAAAAGCTGAAATGCAACGTTATGCTTATGAAGAATGCATGTGCATCCTTCCCAAAGTCATCGCACTTACATCAAGGATAAACATTTTTTGGAGGATTTGCAGACTGGTCTAATAATCAGCTCAAGTTAAACAGCTTCTTTGAGAAAATTCATACTCTACCAAGCAGTTTGTATTACTGATAGTGTTTTAATGATTTTTTTCTTTTGTACTGGAAAACTTATCCTCTAACAAAAAAATAAAATCGTTTGGCTTCAGGGGATTCTGCAGAGAGAGCAACAGTCTCTTAAAATGCCTCCGGCATCCCGCTGTGATCGAAACACAAGCCAGCCCATGCTGGCCCATCTCCGATGGCTATGCCTGCCGTTGACATACAGCCGTGCAGAAACCCAGTGATACTGAGTCTGAAACATATCCATGCATTTGAGAAGATAGGTGGGATCTGGGAATGTTTTCCATCTTCTGCAGGAGCAGGCAAATGGGCCCACCTGCCTGTGCATGAGGGTGAAGAGCTGTCAGAGAGTGCAGGTGGCAGTAGGAGAGAGCTGAGACAATTGTGAGAGACAAGTCTTTGATGAAGTTCAAGTGGGAAAAGAGACATTTTGCATTTATCTCTCCTCAGACTTTTTCTGAATAGCATTTTCTCTTATGAGGATGTGATGAAGTGTCCCTAGGAGGGTATTTCGGGACTGCACCCTCACCACAGGAACCATGCTGCAATTTCAGTCAGTGACAACCTGTTGAGAGCACGGAAATGGTGTTAACTGCCTTTGTGAACTGCAGCCTCTATTTCTACAGGCACAGCTAATAGCCAAATCACTGAGCCTCTGCCAAGGAACAGAAAAAAGTTAAACAGAAGGAAAATACCAGGGGATATAAAGAGAGACCTCTAGTTCTAAGTCAGAAGCAACAACGAAGAAGCAAGCTAATGCCTAGAGGAAGAATTAGTGAGGAAGAATTAGCAAGGAACACACCCTTGACTAAACGTCAAGCTTCCCATCTGCAGCTAGAGCTGGAAAGGCAAAGGGCAATCTTGTGATTGCTCAGAGCAGGAATTGTGGCCCTGTGCTCAGACCCATGATACTGGAGATGTGCAGAAGGATTTATAAAATCAGCAATGGCAAAGTTGTCTAGAATGAAAGCAGGCAAAAAAGATGTCTGTAAGTTAGAAGTTGTAAGAAAATTAATGTAAGGGGCTCACCTGTATGCTCAGAGTATGCTCTGTAGCTGACATCTAATAAATGGGACCATGCAGGAAGTGAGTGCGGATGATTAAAACAGACCAGCAGATTCAGTGATCTGTCAGACACATACAGTACTGAACATCCAAAATCAGGATATATGAGTTAGATGAGGGATCAGGTCGCATTTATGTGGCACATACATAAGTGAAGATTCCCAATTGTACTCAAGTACTTCTGACCAGAAAAGCAGGTAGCTTCATCTTCAGGCTGCGGACACTGCCCTGGACTTCGGGCAGCGTGAAGCTCCTCCAGGTGAGTGTGTGGCTTTTGCTTAGCAGGCTGCATGACAAACTAATACTATCCAAACCCCCAGCCTTTGAAGGAAAAGCATTTAAGGAGTGGGAAGTGGATGGGTCTGTGAACTCTATGATGGTATAAATGTTACTGGATAAACCATTCCATAACATAACGTTCATCAGCGTACCAAGCCAAGGCAGCAGATGGAGAACATGCTGGCAGCAGGCAGAAGAGAAGCAGAGCTAAGCTTGGCAAATCTTAGGGGAATCAGGGAGAGCTGGTCCCTGGATGAGGCTCCTGACATGGGTAGAAAGGTGACCACAACCTGTCAGTGATGGAGACACAGACAAATCCTGTTTTGGTCAAAGCCACTGATGATTGACAAGCTCTGCTGACCCCGAGCAGCCCATTTTCTGCCCTGGCTGGTGATAGATCAGAAGTCCCATCTAATTCTAACAATGCAGGGTAGCCCTGAAGTAGCACATGCTCTTATTTTAGAGAAGCATTGTTCCAGAGATATACCTACCTGTGTCTCGAGTGGTTGAAAAAGAGGATAAAGCCATAAAATCATTTGTAAGAGACCCATTGTCAACTATAATGTTAGAGCTCTGGCCACTTATCTCACAACTCTGCCATATTTTATAAAGGCTACCAAGGGACTCATCTAATTTTAGGTTTTTAAATGCAGGTGTCTTGCCAAAGTCAGTTATGTACATTCCTCCAAGGTGGCAAAATGGGGAGAAATAAGCACCTACAAAAGGATAAGTCATCCAACCCTAAGACAAGTGAGCTGACCCACCTCTGGAAGCCAACCTCTCTGATGCCATTGCCATCAGGTAAGATAAAGTTCAGTCAGGTGGTCCTACAGATCAACCTTCAGAAAGCTGCTCTATGGGTTCCATGCAACATCCAGAAAGACAAGCCTGCTAGGCCAAAATTTGATCACCTACACAGTGTGTCCAGCACACAGCCTGCTCTCCTACGACACCCCTTAAGCAGAAGGCAGAGTAGAAGAGCCTGAGGCCTCAGTGGTAGCCCCATGCTGCACTTCTTGGTTACAACAGCATGTCCTGAGGCCATTGCACAGGACCAGCTGGAGACACTTGCTAATGATAATGCTGGTACACCGAGAATGACAAATGTGACCTTTGGAAATTCAAATTAGGCTTGGCACATGTATCTTCCAAATGACTGCTGTGACTCCCATCAGGGTTCATGTGGATATGGGCTATATCTCAACGCAGACTTGCTGCTTGTTTTACATGTGCTGTGACTTGGACTCCTCCCCGCCACGGCAGCACAAGCCCTTCGCTCCACATGTCTCTGTGCGTGTTGGACCCACACTCACATGCTCAGCTGGGGCTCTGCAACATGGTGTGCTCCAGCTTTGTAATGTCAACTACCCACTTGCCTGACAACGTGAAAGCAAACTATGTGCATGTGCCCAGGCTCAGGCACAGCTCTTCTGCTGTTCCTAGCAACTAAATTACAGCCTCCCCACCAATGTACTCTTCCCTGGATATCAGCTTGGTTGTTCAAATACACCTCACGGAGGTCCTGCCCTCTACTTTCACCCAGACAACTCTAGCTCTTCCCTCATTTGCCTTTTCCCCTTGCCTCACTGAGATGTGTGCTAGCTCTTCCTCTGGCATCAAGTCCACTGTAAGGGATTGAAATTTACAGGGAGAGAAGGGAGAGCAAAAGGAAAAATACCTTAATATCTCACTGGTTTAGGCCACGCTGTGGAAAGGTTATGAGAGTTTTAAGGAAAAAGAATTCTCTACCAGATGACAGATCTAACCTCTTAAAATCTTGCCTCTATCAGGAGAGGTTTCACTCAGTTGTCCCTCTCTTACTGAGCAGGGAGCTCACGATCCTACAAAATGCTCTTTTAAGCTGTGGAGGAGGAAAACAAAAACTCTCAAGACAAGTGTGCAGACCCTTGAGCCCAGCATCAGGCTTCATAGCCTGGACCTGTGGGCATCTCAGTCTGTTGTCGAATACTTTGATCAGGAAGAACCTGGGAAGACTAGCACAGAACATTTATTGTTATTAGGGCAAAATTATTATGGGATTTCTGGGCTGTGGAGAATGTCTGCATGCAATGACATGAGTTTAAGTTTGATTGAGAGTCAAAATCTTAACATTTTCCTTAGTTTCTCCTTTTTCTTTCCCTTCCTCCTTACATGACACACTGTATTTCCAGGGAAGTACATGAAGAACTAAACTGATTAAGCAAAATTAAACTGACTCATTGATGGCAACTCTGAATACATCAGTAATAAGACAAGCAAGCAAGAGAAAGTATTGGAAATACAGACTAGACAAAAAAAATGTGCATATACAGCCAAGAACCTTTGTCACACTATTAGCATAACACTAAAAACCTATCTAGGTTTTTAGCACAGTTGAATTTTTGTGTTGGGCCACCTGAATCAGAAATTCCAAAAAAAGTGGAAAGGGCCTTTGTGGAACTTCAAATACCATCTGTTTGTTGGCTGGTGACAAAAAGAAGCAGGCCTGCTGTTAGAAACCTGCATCTCCACATCCAGCATCCTGATAGTGCCCATCTAAGCTTTCTCCTATTCTGGGCTGCTGATGCTTGAGTTCTTCAGTTGGTGGTGGGGTTTTTTTAATTATGCAGAGAAATAAGCAAGATGGGCAAATCTTCACTAGATGCTTCAACAGCTGCTCACTCAGTAAATGATAACTTACTGGGATAGCTGGGATTCAACAGTATTAGATGATGATCACAATATCTGCCAAGATGGGTTGGTGTTATACACCCATAGTCCAACCAACTCCTACATACCTGCCAATGGGACAGTACCCTTCAAACTCCAAATAGTCATGCTACTTTCCATAGGCACCATCATGGGTTTCAATGCAATTAGGAACTCTCTTCTCTCAGATTTAACTATTATTGAGACAGAAAATCTCCAAATCAAATATGCAACTAGCGGTTCATATATACTAATTTTGAATGGATCAGTAACAGGCAAACAAGCCCCCTCTCCCAAGGGAAATCAGGATTGCAGGTTCAGCAAAAAGTTTTACCTTCCTCTCAGCAGCTTCCACTAATCATAGGAAAAACTACAGTATTACCCACTCCACAAGTCTCCATTAGTGGAGTAACACCATTGTGCGTGCCAGCATGGCTGGTCACAAGCCTGCAGAGTCTGAGTTAGGCAGCTTGCAGGCTGTAGTTACAGCCATGGGCTGGGATCGTTTGACCTCCCTTGCTTGCATGTGTGGGGAGAGGATGATACTTAGGGCATGTGTCTCACAAAGTTTCATGAAAGGCCATTTGCTCCAGCAGAAGGTGAGAGCTGCTGGTGTCCCCTCCCAGCAGGGCAGGGCCATCCCATCGTTCTAAGCCAGACAGGTCAAGAGTAAAGAATCTTGCACAAAAGATGCAAGGGGCTGGTATCTGTTGTGAGTTCAACTGCATCTCATCTTCCTGGATAGCCCAAGAAAAGCAGAAGACTGGTAATCTCCAGCATTTAGCACAATGACTTCCACAGTGCAGCAGTACAACAACCATGCAGACAGGCTTGTAACAGGCTGCTGGACAGAGAGGTCAGCACAGGCAGGAAGGGGCAGAAGTATGAAAATGCTTCACCTAAACATTCTGGCAGGACAAAACTGCTTCTGAAGAAGGCTACAAGAAAATGTGAACTTTTACCAACATGTGCTATAGATATCTCCAACAGCAATACAACACCAAGGAAATCCCTTGCCAAGCGCAGCAAGCAATGTCAACAAGGATGGCAAATGTGCCCATGGACACACAGGGGCCAGGACACAGGTATCCATTGTAGCACAGCCCTGCATGTAAAGTGTGCCTAATAATTTAGGAATGCTGTTTTGACTAGTAAAGTTTACAGTAATTCTTTACTAGGCTCATTATCTCATAGGTTTGTCAGCAATCGTAAGAAACAGGATAAATACCATAAAGTATGCAGTAACGGCTTCTCCCATGGCTGGCAATAAATTCAGGTTTTCACTCCTAGAGTACAGCAATGCTCACACAATAAAACTGACCACAGAAAGGTGAAGGACGAGGTAAATGTAGCATTCAGAAATAACAGTGGCAACATTAAGAGATGTCTTTCTCTATCTTTAGATTTATTTTACATTTTTATATCTCTTCCCAAGTCTAAAGGATCTTCCAGCAAAAGCCCAGGTTTGAATTATTTAAGTTTTGGTGTATTAAAGTGGCTGTATGTTTGGAGAATATTTGAACTTCAGTGGGATTTTGAGCATCAGCACTTCTGCAAAACAAGGTCAACACATGACGTGGAGAACTACATCTGGATGCCTGAATTTTGAAGGAAACATTTGCAGTAGACATAAGGTTGTGCCACCTCTGTGACCCTGACACAGCATAAGCTCATAACAGTGTCAACTTAATGGCATGTTGTTAGCGCTGGCGGGTGTGGGCAGGTGATGACTGAACTCCACTTTGCATAGGAAGGTCTGTGTCACAGAAAGAATGGTTCTCAATGCAGAGTTAAAATAATGTGTTGCTTATCTTAAGAAGTGTAAGTAGCATAGCCTGTAAGCTGCTTTTTCTTTCATCTCAGAGACCTTTTAACCCTATTCAGTCAAGATCTCTGAGCTGTGGCAACACATGCTTTAAGGAAGGGATGCAAATAAATATCTTGTGAAAGCACTCTGATGAAAGTTATCAGAGGCTGATTTTAAGCATTTGAGGCTGCTTTTCAATCTGACCTTTTCCTCATAGAAGTCAATGTGTCACACCCACAAAGAACAAAACACGTTAGGCAATAACATAACCAGCATTCCTTTTTTGCTTTCTTTGAGAAACAACGGAATCCTCCCCTGGGTAACCAGCAGAGTCAGGAGGGCCGTGGTGGTCTGGATGGGTGTAGGGTACCCCCTGTGCTGGAGCTCTCCCTGACAGTTAGGAAGGAGCAGAGCCTGCACTGCAGCTTAACCCTGTGGCTGGGTTAATCCTGGTTTTAGGGCGGGTAACAGCCATGGGAGGCAGTGATGCGAGTCCCAGCCCTCTGAGGAATGAGAACTGAAAGGATAGAACTCCCCTAAGGGATCTGAACCAAGGTTATTGCTGCAAAATCTCTCACTGGACATGACAGTGAACTTTGACACGTGCCAATACTAGCTTATTCACTGAATCCACTTTCTTGGGAGTATGAGCAAAAAAATGCCTGCCTTCCCCTCAGACAACACGCAGTAGGATACAGAGTGCTGCCATAGCAGGCCTAGAGACAATCACTGGAAACCACTTTAAATGCTCTTCTACTTTCTTAATCAGAGCAGCGCTTGACTTTCTCTAGAGGAAAAGATTTTTAAGCAATGTCTGTAATTTGTTTAAGCACTAACATCCTGTACCAGAGCAAAGCAATTCTCAAGAACATGTTACCAAGACACGGAGAAGCCAAGAGAGACAATACACACGTCTGTCGCCACCACAGGAGGTAGGAAATCAAGCAAGGCAGATGATGGCACAGCCCACATGTAAAAAGGAGGGATATGGGCTGCTGAAGAAAGCATTACGGTTTTTCAATAAAAGGATACAAACTACAGAGCTATCCTTCCAATCAATACTCCAAAAAGATATGGATATAGTGGGGAAACTGCAACTTGTGGTACAGCTCTGGGTAAGAGAAAGGCTTTTAGACCACAGATGGTGAAGGAGAAAGGGGAAGGGAAATCAAACGAACTACTGAAAAAAATCAGAAGAAAAAGAAGGGGAATAAAGTGCTATCTCAAGGCCTAGGGTTTTTGAGAGGATTTGGAGGTTGCGCTGTGCATGCTATCTTGTACATGCTGCATGCTAAAAATGGGAAGACCACCACAGATACATATTCTGTGGTTATTGTAATGCCTAAAACCACACCAGGCTTTACTGCCAGCAGCACAGCTACACTGAGAATGGGAAAATGCAAATGGACCATCAAAGATAGTTCATTACATGCCGCTTGCCCATCTTTTATCACATGCTCTTTATTCTTCACAGATGAATATATTTAAAGGAACGGAATTCAAATGTTACGTTCAAACCTTGGGTCAGATATGGCAAAAAGCATGTATTGGTCTTCTAGAAATACATAGTAATGCTAAACGGCATGCTTTTCATGCCTTTTCTCATTACTTTTTTACTTGATTCTAGTAGACAGATTAGCAGCTATAGTGGTTTTCTTTGTAGCATATAAATTTTAAAAATCCAGTAGGGAACTGCTGATTATGAATATTTGTAAGGGTTGCAATTTCAATGTATTTTTTTTCATTAATATTTTGTAATGTATTGCACTAGTTTCAGTGGGGATTTAACAGTAATGTGAAAGGGACAGCTTTAATTAGATTTTTGAAATTAGAAGACAGAGGTAGGCATTTGGGAGCCAAGCACATTATATCTTTCCTGTATCAGTCTCCAGGAGATCAGTCTGATTCAATCTATGACAGCAAATGGAACTATCCTCTACACATACCTCAACACTCATGCAACTATTGAAGTATGATGTATTCATCGCTTTATATGCAGTGAACTGGACTTGTGTGCAACTATTCAGGGAGCACTGATAGGGCAAAAGTCCTGTGGAGAATGAAATAATCTCCTGAGTGAAGCTGGTGTTTCCTCTTCCTGTAAAGCAAGACTACGTGACAGGTCACATGCTCTGGAGTTCATACAAATGAAGGTTGGCCTGAGTCTGTGAAAAGCAACAGAACCTCCCTGGGATCCTGCACAAAAATCCAAAAAACTCAGTAACAAAACAAAGAGCTGCCACAAATATCATCCCAGAAGTATGTACAGCTCTTTCACTTTCTCCCCTCTGGCAGTTGCAGCTGTGTGCGCTTTAAAAGGATCCTATTTCAGGGCCACAGCTGTGTCTGTCTGGAAGGGAATGAGAGTGAGAGAACAAGAAGTCAGTGGGCTTTGCAAGCAGAAGCAAAACTCACCTGAGAAGTTTTGTCGTTTATTTTCTTTTTTTTAAAAAGGAGGGAAAACTACCAATGAAAGCATTGAAGAATAACTGCTCCAAAGAGCACAAGTATCATCTTGAAGAGGGTCATAGAACAGGGCTTAAGCAGTTGGACTGACATCAAAGAACCATTGGCTTAGAAATGACAAAGGCCAAATCTGATGTTTGTGCTTCCTGATTCTGCAAGAAAAGAACCCCAAGTCATTATTCTCCAGGTATTGTGTTTCAATGTAACCTTCAAACACACTGAAACAAACTAAATGTCTTTTGGAGGAAAACCAAAACATTTCTCATAAATATTTTATTTGCCCATAGGGTTTAATTTTAAAGATGATCATTAGCACTTAAGAGCCAAAAGGAACACTACGTTAGTCTTCAGAGCCAATACAGCTCCTTCTTTTTGTGTTTATACTTATTTTACACACTTTTTCTTCTGAAAGGGAAATATATGCATCTCTTCATAACTTATAACACAGCTGAGAAATGAACCTTATGATCAGAAGAACAGAATAACATAGGTAGATGCAGAGGCAGCATCTCTGCAGTCCTTTATACAATTGAATTTGTTAGATTGGTGATGAGGGTATTTTCTTTTTAAAATAACCCTTTACATGTATAAAGTAGCAGATCTATTCAGACTGTTGAGAGTTTATCATTCAGGCAGTGTTAAGCTGGGAGTCTTGGTTTCTGCATTGTTTTATTTTGTTAAACAAACCTAGTCAACAGTTGACATTAGCACCCTGAAGTATTCTTAGCAGCTGCTAAAAATACAATGATGGTAGGTCATACGAGCTATCACCTGAATATTAATACCCAAGCATCTTATCATACAAAGTAATGCACATGGCTTAAACCCCTATAAGCAGCTAAGAAAAGAAAGCAGCAGTTATACAGACCAAAAGATTCAAGGGGGTGCCACAACAGGACTGTCATGGCACACACTTAGACACTGAAAAGCCCGGCATTATATTACAGATAATGGACTGAGATGCCATTCACCTCTCAAAACTGTGAAAACAAAACCCTTTAATCCTCTTTTCCTGAGGAGTGTTTGAATTGCTGAAGGCTGAATGTATTTTCTCTTAGAACTACAAAATTACTACAATTCCTATATTTTGCAACAACATTAGATGTTGAAAAAGGAAGCACCATCTTTTGCCTTATCTGTAGTTAAGTGGTATGCTTTCAAGGGCAGCTTTTATGAATTACCAGTATCTATGAACAACAAAAGTGTAAGTACTGTGATAGTCTGGAAAACATTCTTTGCAGTAGTTTAAGTGCAGTAGGAAATGCAAGCATCTGCCTCAGCAGGATAAGGACTCCAGCTCTACATTTTTCCAAAGCAAGCACTTATTCCTTCAAATTATTTTTCATGTTGGACAAAAGAATTCAGTACAAGGGTTTTTTTCCAGAGAAAAAAAAAAGTTGGCAGTTGCAATGAAGCATTATCTGAAGTGACACTTCATTCTTGCATCTCCTAAAATACCTCCATTTCTCTCAAAACAATATTAATCAATTAACAAGACAGTGGACACCAAAATGGTTTGGTAGCTTGAGGTACCATGTTCTTGCACTGATTGTATACAAGTCACTCCTTGAAACACACAGACTTCTATCACAAGAAGCTTCTATCTTTTTGCTTTATCCATTTACATTGAATTAGTGATCAAAGTGCAACTTACTGCATAAAAATTCAAACATATTCAAAATATGTTCACAGCATGCAGCCAAGGCTTTGCAGTAGCTGCCTGCAAGTGATTTACTATAAAGACAAACATGTTCTCTATATCTCGTATGTGCAGTCGGCTGACATCTGTAAAAGAGTTACTCAGTTATTCCACAAAATACTGAAGTATGGTCTGTACAAGCTTGTGGCATAGCATGTTTTGTCAAGGATGCTGCCAATATTGTCACGACTCTTTAAGGAAAAGGGCAAGAAAGCAGTGTTGGGAATTTTAGCTTGTAATTGCAAATAACAGCCTTCCCCCCTGGCCTTTTTTTAAATTTGAGAAATGTTTTAGTCACAAGCCTAAATTAAACAACCTATTTCATATACCTGCTGCCTCTCCACACCTTGCCTAGCACTGGGCATGATGTTTGGTCTTTCCTAACACATCTAGTGCTTCGTCTTGCATGACCACCCCAGCTGATCCAGTCTCTATACATCACCTACCAATACTGACTTCTTGGGCAGCTGTAGGCTCGAAACTGAAAGGAGCACAAATACTGAAAAAAAAAAAAAGATAATGCCTATCATACAGAAAAATGACAGCACTTTTTTGCATCCTCTTAGGAGTCTAAACCCAGTAAAGGGGAGAGCATTCCTTTATTTGCAGATGCAGCCTGTATGGGGTTAACCTCAGATTCCTGCTAGAAGCCCACAGTAATTAGTCATAAGCCATTGTCACCCTACATGTGGCACAGATTCTGTAGCTACTAGCACCAGTGACATTAGTTTTGACAGAAATTAGGATTACAAAGTTTGTTAGTCTTGATGCAAATTTTGGTTTTGACATAAGCCATATATTTTTCACTTCTGCTTAAGAAAGCAGCAAATTACAAGCAGTCATTTTAGCACTCAGTTTGCTAAAAATCTCAAGAAATATCAGAAATCATTCTGCCGTAAAAAAGATTGTTTACTGTTATGGAACAGAGAAAGAAAACTATTATCTTCTGATTCTTATGTATTAATGACTTCAGCTTTATTAGCAAACAATGTAAGAAATTAATATAAAAACTTAAAAGATGCGATATTTTCTTTGCCATAAATTGCTACCTACTCTTTAGTGACTGTAGGTGCTTCATTTATTTACTCAGTCTCTTAAGATACACTTTCTCTTTCAGCTGAAGAGCAGATATTCAATAACTTTTTACCCTGTAAAGCACAATAATATAAATGGATAGTAGTGAAGAATAATAAATAGAAATGTTAGATAATAGATTTATTACTGCAAAATAACAAACCCAGATTTCCTTCCTAAAATTATTTTTAGGACCTATCGGTACAGTAGACTTGGCAGGAGAATCCAGCTGGTATTTACATGTATCTGTTTCGAATGTACTCTCTGTACATGAGGAAGTCATCTTTTCCCAAGGGCTGCATGTTTCCTCTTCCAGCCTGAATGTGCGCATGAAAAATCTCTATTGATTTCCTATCAGCTCTTGGAGGCTGGACTTCATAAATATTGTCTTGAGAAAAAGAGGAGATGGGTATTCTGGAAAAAAACAAACAAACAAACATGTAGAATATTTGGAACTTTGGGTAAACGTTTTCCACAGAGAGAGAGTAAAGAGTATTTCTTTTCCTTAAAATACATACCAGAGTCATGAAAGGGCAACTTTCCACTAGATCAGTCATTTACCCAGTTTTTTATCAGTACTGCAGACCTGATAAGACCCAGCTTTCCAAGTAGGGTAATTAGGTAAGTTGTCACTGATCACATTACAGAATGCTTTATTGCTTCCCTGCACCCTGTCCTCATTTCTTCATCCTTCCTCAGATCTGCTACGGTCAGTAAGTACCCAAGCTGAAACAGATTTGTGCCACACATTCCAGCAGAGAATAGAAAAACTTTATTGAGCTATCCACTTAGTAGCAATTATAACAAGCAAGTGACTATACTATGAACCAGCATATAGAAAGGATTTATCAGATAAGAAATTTCCATCTAATTATCAAGAAGTAAAAAACTTATTACCAGCAACAGCACTCTGTTAACCCACCACAATTAGGACTGCTAATACGTTACTAAAATATTTTTTTAAATAGCTTCATACAATCAATACTGTTTTTAAATCCTGATATTTAAACCTACTCATGAGAAATACATGAATATTGAAAATTTAGAAGAACCAGAGTTTGTCAGACCTTTTCTAAGCACTATTGTCAATCAGACTCACCCATAAGGCCTTTTAACTGTCACTCTTGAAAACTGCATAGCAAGCAAGTCAAGAAAAGTGATTGTTTCCCTTTGTTCAGGGCTTGAGAGACGGTATCTCGAACACTGTGCCCAATTTTGGGCTCTCCAGTACAGGACAGACAATGAAATATTTGGATGAGTCCAACAAAGGCCAACAAGATGATTAGGGAGCTGGAGCACATGGCATATGAAGAGAGTCTTCAAGCGCTGAGTTTGTCCAGCCCAGAGAAGAGAAGCTAAGGGGGACTTCACTGCTATCTGCAACTACCTACTGGGAGGGTGTCTGTGTGGAGCCAGACTCCTGGAGTGTGTGATGAAAAGACAAATTTCAAAAAGGGAATGCAAATTGCAACATGGGATATTCTGATTAGATACAAAGGAAGATAGACAGTTAAGTCTATGTTGCCCTGAGCAACCTCATCTCATTTGGTCCTCCTCTGAGCAAGGGACTGGATCAGATGACCTCCAGGGTCCTTTCCAGTTTTTAATATTCTATGGTTCTAAGCCAAACTGTTCAGTAGCAATTTGTTCTCCACAACCAATTGCAAGGCAGCAGCAAAACTATTTATACTCAATACATAATAAATGAACAAACACTAAAAGTATCTGTGTAGTAATTTTCCTTTTTAAAGCACTTCATCTACTGTGAAAGCTGTAATCGTAAATACACTATGTACATTCCCAGCAATATTTTAGTAATCTATTTATACAATACTCCCAGAGTTGAACAGTACAGATGTTTTACCTGTGTGATAGCAGATCAGTTTGGATTCCACAACAGCACATTCAATGACTGATATATTGCCTTCTAAAGGTAACCTATGCATTAATTTTTCTTCCTGTCAATATTAACTGATTTGGAGGAAATAAGTTTGAAATTAACTCCAAGAAAAAAAAAAAAAAAGATAGAACTATGATTATCTAGGACAGTAGATGCAATGCAAGTATAAATGCTAAACATGACATAAATTATTTCTCAGTTTTGAAAAAAAATGACATACATGTTTTAAAGAGTTCTCTAAATCATAAGTTTCATACATTTTTAGCTCATATTTCAGCTGGAGAAGCTAATTTACTTTCTAGATAGCTATTAAAATGCTGCTGCGTTATAAATAGTGTATATGAACAGGTACTAAGTACAACACAATGATTTCAATTCTGGAATAGTCACTTTCCCACCACCACATACACTGAACACTCTTCTACATCAGATCATTTCTTATAGGTGGACCTAACATTTCATGGGGCCTAGTAGCCTGTCTCATGGAGTAACTAGCAGCAGTGTTTGGGGTCAGGTTATTAAATTAGAACAGGTACTGAACAATCTCTTCTCTAGTATATCCTCCTGGATTTCAGCAACCAGGATTTAGGATCTACGTGAAGCAAAATTTGAAACTGGAATACTGTTTAATTAAAAGTGATTTCCTCAGGTCTTCAGTAGTTTTTCTAGTATCTCTGAGACTTATAGAATCCTGTAGGAATAAGTTCCACTACTTAATTGTGTCTGATGTGACACTCCTTCTCTTTGTTATCATGGACATTGGTTGCTTGCCGTTCTTACACTGGGAGACATGGTGAACAGTCATTCTCTGTTTGCCTCCTCCACATCACTATCAGACAGTGTATTTTATCTCCCCTCATACACTATTTTCTGATCAACCTGGTCACATTGCCGTTAATGCAGAGTTCCAAAGTTTACTCCAACCTCTTTGATAATGCAGTGAGGACCAAAACTGTGTTTAATACCCGAGATTTTTTTTTTTAAACTAGCGTTTCATTTGCCATCTACTATTTTAGCTACTGAAGACAAATTCTCAAAATACTTTACATAATAGCATATTGGCATAGTAGACAGTGCCAGGCGCTGGAAAACAGTCAGAATGCTATTGTTAAACACTGTATTAATATATGCACGTATTTTGGGGCTCAAAACATCTCAGGTAAGAAATTATAACAGCAACTTACTGTCAAAACTCACTATTTGCAAAAGTGAACATTGACCAGCCCAAATGCAATGAATATTAAGGTATTAGCATCGCTGCCATATTCTACGGAATTCACAGTCATGACTCACTATGTGGGTGCTCTTCAAGAGACAAGAAGCTATTTTATGTGATAATCTCCTCTTTTAAATGGAAAAAATCAAGGAAGAACTGCAACATTCAAAGGATAGCAGAATCCTATAAATGAAATGCGGTAGTAATCTTCTAGTTGCATTATGAGCACCAGCAAATGTTTGACACTGTTTCTAAACCAGGATCCCTATTAAAACTGCCAAAACCCCTTGCTACCTTATTTTGTAGCCTTTTATTTTATTACAATATCCAAAATCCAACATGTTTCATCACATCATTAATCTTATAAAATGACTGCAATGTGTCATGTGATAGTTTCTTCTCATTATCCCTTCTACTTCATTGTAAAACATTAAGGTGAGTGTTTCCAGAACCAGTAAAAAACATCGTACCTTCTATCTTACAGAACCAACCAGCAGCAAAACCTGGACTGCATCACAGCAATCATCTGAAGCTCCAACAGCATGTACAACATCTACATAACTTTATATCTAGATGCTTTAAGAGTAAATTGCTTTTCAAAACACCCCTAGCTTCTGCAGATACTTACTTACCTAGTTTACAGCATCCGAGCTGAGACTCTAGCAATGGTATTTGACACTAGCACACTGTAATAACTTACCAATGTCACTAACAACAAAAGATGTCACTTACTAAAATGTAGCTGGCCTGTCTAGTGCACTAGCAAGTGAACAATTAAGCAAAAGAACCAGACAAATCCATAATACTAATTTGATGCCTTCTCTCTTCCTCCTTAGGCACAATGGAAGCTGGACATCAAGTGTATTTTGAGTATTTAGTAAATAAATCTCAATTGTCCACCTACTTGCTTCAACATGATAAAAATACATTGAAAGAACCGCATGTTCATGCATGTCAATTTTAATTAATAACCCTGTATTAAGCTGTAACTGTATTATCCAGTCATTTAATTAAAGCCATTTCTCTAACACTATTCCTGTAAAAATCTAATCTACCTTAATAAGTTTAATATCTTACGATAGAGTCATGAAGGAGAGCACATTATAGCTTGACTATCAGATCTCCCTAGAGACCTGTAGCTCTATGGCCTCCCAATGAAAATGACATAGATAGGAACATAAACACCATGTCACAAAGGACAGCACCCTTGACATGCAAAGTGCAATTATTTTCATCCCACTTGTGAGCAGGCTTCATGGGGTTACGATTTCACCAAGAGTAGTATTGTCTCTACAGTAAAAGAGGATACAGCTAAAAACTTCAGTTACAATTAGGATGTTCCATACTTTGAAGGAAAAGTGCACGGTTCCGTGCTTAGCTCTCAGAAATATAGCAGTCACTAGAAAGCCACCACATTTGCTTCATCATTGATTAGTTCTCCTCAAGTCTCTAAAATATATCTAAAGGAGACAAAATGTATCCTGTTGCCTTGTTTGAATTCTAAGCATTTATCTCTGACCTACATACTCTGGCAATTGCAGAGGTTTTGTTTTGGGTTTTTGTTTGGGGTTTTCTTGGTTGCTGACATTTTTTTCCCCTTACACGTTATTCCTTTATATTGCTTGCTGTTCTCTTGAAAAAGCCTTCAATAGAATTTTCCTTCCTTAGGCACAAACACCTTCATACAACAAAGTTTAAGCCATACCCTTTGTGAGTGGAGAGAACTGAAAAACACGAAGCCTTCTCTGTCCAGTAATACCACAACTTGTATCTTCCAGAACCAACCAGCAGCAAAACCTGGACTGCATCCGGGTCCTACAGCAATCACCTGAAGCTCCAACAGCATGTACAATTTCCAAGGTTAGAGAAAGAAGAGACTCTCTTAACACAGGTATGCCTCTGAATGAGGCATGTTTGCATTTTACAAACCAGATTAGAAGCAGCTTCTCTGTAGTGCAGGCAGAAGGAATATGAGGGAAGGTCAAAACATTTGATACAGAAAGGTGATCTCTGAGGAAAGACAAACCTTCCAAGTAGGCATGACTTATGCTGACCACAAAACGCAAAATTTAAAGATTGAACACACAAAGGAACCTAGGGGTAGTACAGAATAAAACAAAGCAAGTAGCAAAATAACACACACACAAAGAGGAATAGTGTGTTTCTTTTTGGAAAGCAAAGGCTTATTTTTTCAAATAGGATTATTTGGGGAAGACAGCTTTCTTAAACTGATGAGTAGTCACTTATCACTTCACAGAGAACATAGAGGGACAGGTTGAAAAAGGGTCCTGAGAATTTTCATTAAGTCTAAAACTAGATAGGCTAAGGCAGGGGTCCTCAAACTACGGCCCGCGGGCCGGATCTGGCCCCTGGGGCTCCTCAAACCGGCCCGCGAGTATTTACAGAACTCCCCGCCCCATCCCCCAGCTGCAGATGAATTCCCGCCACTTAATCCGCGCGCCGGCCTCCGCAGCCCCCAAGCACCCGCCGGGACTGGGCTGGAACCAGCGCCTCGTCCTCCACCTGCCCCCAGGGGG
>JAVSBS010026417.1:0-22326 GCA_033124195.1 Coracias cyanogaster | reverse complement strand
CCCAGCTGAGCCCCCTCCCCGTGGGCTTGCATCCGCGCTCTCTCACCCCTCAAACGAGGGGCAAGGGGCGGTGAGGACAAATTTCCCACCCCCCTGCCTCCCTGGCCAGCCTTTCCGGACTGCGCGGCCAGCCTGAGGACGTGGACGGCACCCACCGTGAGGCAGGCGAGAGGCGCCGGAATCTCCTCTGCTGGGTAAGCTCAGTCGGGAGGCTCTGGACTGCGAGGTCCAGCCAACTCGGGCAAATCGCCAGAGACCCAGCGCAGCAAAATTCCTTCAGTCCCTTCTGGCCACTCTTTCCGGACTGTGCGGCCGGGCTAGGGAGGGGGGCAGCAGCATCAGCGAGGTGGGCGACTCCCCCGTCGTTTTTTTTCAAACTATAGTCTGGCCCGTGACAGGGTCTGAGGGACAGTGAACCGGCCCCTGACGTGTCTGAGGGACAGTGAACTGGCCCTCTGTTTAAAAAGTTTGAGGACCCCTGGGCTAAGGTGACATACAGTTTAGTACTTTCTATTTTTTAGCTAGAGATTGTTAATACTACAAAATCCCAAATTCAACCAAACCATAACATACAATGTAGAAATAACTAGATTTACTGTCATATTTCACAGGAATTTGTTACAGTCACATTTTTAGAGGATACAATTTCAACACTCCTGACATTAGGATCAAAATAAGACTTCATAGGCAAAAGTGAAAAACACCACTAACTCCAAAATAAAATAAAAAAGCCTCAAGCCACAAAACTTCTGAAGCATTTTAACAGCGATCACTGTACTAAAAGATACAATTGTCCTTTCCTTAAAAATTGGAAAAAAGGCAAATTTAGTAACAGAACAACATGTATTTTGACATATTACAAAGATTAATCTAAGACCAGTTATAAAACTCAATATGTTTTTTTCTAGTCTTTTTGAGAGTACTGCATTACATTTTTAATATGTGATACACAGAAATGCTAAACCATGTGGACAGCAGATACAGACAAAACAAAATTGTGTCTTGCAGTAACAAGGGGTCCCTGTGAAGTCAGAATTATACCGAACTATTGTTTTCTAACTCAAAGTGTTTTTTCAGGTCAAAAAAAAAAAGCCCTTGGGTTTTGAAAAATGATGGCTATGTTTCATCACAATTCATGCATCATTCTGTAGGTATGTATGACACTGTTGCAGGCTTTGTTTTACATCAATGGATGGTTTGAGATTTGACATTCAGGATTCAGTGTAGACAGGGAAGAAATATGGGGGACACAGAGATCAAGTGTGAACATTAAAAAAAAAAAAAAATAATATGTGAATTTGGAACGGACATCAATAAATGAAAATTATGATCTAAATCAGTATGAGGCAGATAAATGCTAACAGTTTTATTGTTAAAATAATATTCAACATCTCAGTTGACAACACTACCAAAAATGCTAGGCACATGAGCTTTATAATCTGAAAAGCTCAGAGCTCAATATTGACAGAATAGGTGAATGGGAAACAGGTCATTCTCCCTACATGCACAGGGATCTGAATCACAAGGAGTTCAAACCATTTTCCCCAGATCCATGGAAAAAGCTCATGCTCTACTCCCTGATCTGTCATAAGGGTGTTATAGAAGATGACTAAACCAATCTAACAAATTGCCATCAGCCACATAAAGTTCTGCTGCATTTGACCCTGTGTCTCTGTCTCTTCTGTACTGGCCCTGGTATTAACTGGAACCTTCACTGGTCTAGATAATCTCACAAATCTACCAGGAAACTATTTACTTTTTTTTTGCTGAATTAGTTTCCTGCAGAGTGATGAGCTGAACTACTTTATGGAGCACTGTAACAAGTAGCAAAAACTTGCACAAGTAACTGAAAAAATACAGGATAAGGAAGGAGGGAAAGAGCAGGACCTCCCCTGCTTTTGGTGGCAATGAGCTTTTAGAATTGGCTCAGCTATTTTGTTAACTTCTCCCATCAAATCCAGTCATACTGTGACTTCAATCATAATACCAAACCATTTAACTTGTCAAACTTCAGTAGAACATTTCATAAACCATCATAACATGGACTTAATTCCTTCAGTCCTCAGCCAGCTCATTTTGAGAGTCCTACAACTCTGACTATGCTATGGCTTCTCCCCAGATCCTTCCCAGAAGTAATTTTTTTGAGATGTGTGACTAAAAATGAACAGAACATTCAAGCCCAAAATGACAAAATGATTCCTTTTTTGTGGTGTTGATTCCTGATACTCTTTTGTCTTTACTAGCCAATATGAAATACCAAGTACTTTCAGGGAAAATGCCCACAGTGACTTTAAAACCACTTCCCCAGAATATAAAATGATGATACTCTTGGTAACAGTCAACTTAGTCAAGCCATTCTGCAAGAGACAAGGACACAGACAGTACTAAAGCGGTTCAGAATCCCAATGAAGGGCAATCGCTCATCTTCAGACAGAAGATAAAATCCAGATAATTTATAAATAATCCTGACCAGTAAGTTTCAAGAGAATTCTCATAGGCAATAAATGCTGAGAATCACAGAAGTGCTTTGTTTAAAATACTGAGAGTCAAAAAGAGGAGGATTCAAATTAATTGAGGAAGACTAAACCTTAAAGCTATTTTTAGGATACTGGAACAGTGGATATATGTGACTCAAAAGAATAGGAGAAATCAAAGTTATTGTGACATATCTACATGGGATCAATTAACACAGAGTGGTAAATGATCCTCAACTCTGCTCTGTATCAAAAGCTAACAGCTATATTTAGTGGTATACAAAGGTTTATATCATATAGGCTTCTTAATACACAGCTGTTAAAGAATATGAGATCCAGTACAGGACATATCAAAGTAAAGCGAACTGAAATAATCAGACAGGAAGAAATTTCATCCATCACAGAGGCAAAGAGTTTTTAGTTAAGGAGGGAAGTAAGGTAGATGACTCCTAATTTAACACAGATATTGACATCTCTCAAGTACAGTTGAAGCAGTGCTTGTTTTAATTAAGAAGCATAGCTGTCCTGTTTCCAAGAAAAAGAAGAAATAAAATGACTTGTAGATAAAACGACAGTATCTATTCAGATCCTTCTGCGAGATTTCAAAGGGGAGACTAAGGATTAAAAAATACCGCAAAACTTTGCTGAAGACTAGACGCTGCTCCAACAAAGTGTAGCAAGAAGGTGCCCTACTGAAATGCAGAATATGTATCTATTTATTTATTGAAAAAGGAAACTATGACTGCCATCTTATTAGGTGAAGACAGCAACTAGATAAGACATCTCTGTAATTTAAGCTTTGTGTAAACAGATGACAGAATGTAAACCATTTATTCACCTGTAATTTCCATGAATATTCATAACAGTTCCCTATTTTGTGAATAAATGCTTTCATTGAAGTTTATCTAATTTTCTGATGTGAAGCAACACATGGGGGTGCATATTTGAAGCAGAGAGCATGCAAAAAACCACTGCACTGTGAAACTATCAACATGCGTGAGAGTCCGAGATAACTTGTAATTTCCAAAGTCGCTTGTTGACTAATTATGAACACCTTTTGATTCACTGTTTCCACAGCAGTGCCAAGAAACTTTTGAGATATTTTGCATGAGTTTAATGTGAAAAATAAATATACTCAACAGTGCAAACATCCTTTATTCACTTACTCTGCCTTTCAACATAAGGAACTTTGTAAGAACAGATGACAAGTTATAAAACTATTTTTATTCTAATCTTCCAAGAAGTAGACCTTATACTAACTAAGTCATATGAAAGTACTGAATGAAAGAGAATTGTACTAAACAGAGGTAACAGCTTTCAAAAACAACTGGGGTTGTAAAACTTTTCATTAAAATTTGAAAATGTACTGCTCTATTTTTACTTTTATATTTTCCAGTGGTATTATAGATAACAAATACTCCAGCAGAGCAGTTAATTAACAAAGAAGGAAAATACAGAATTATCCATTGTTCACTGAAATTTGCTTCACTGCTTTTATCTTGGTGAGAAAATAATGCATATAACGTGCATATACACAGAAGCAAACAGTCAGAAAAGCCCATCTTCTACTTGTACATAGTTCCTAACTTGTAGATAGTTGCTACTCAGTTTAAGTCATTTTTGATCAATACTTGGATGACAAGCAGAATCTAGGTAGTCTTAATAAAAATTTACACATTTAACATCAAGGGAACTTTTGAAAATACGTACTACATGATATATCTCTGAAGACAGTATGTTTTTCAAGTATTTAAGGAGAATATAGCCCTGGACCATGCTGCAGATACCACTCACTAAAGTATTCTCCTGCTTGAGCATCATCAGTACGCCACAAAACCAAACAGGAGAGTAGATACCTATGGATGAATTAAAGTTGGTGCGCAGGCATTGCTGCTATACTGCATTGGCCACAACAGGCACAGCACTTTTCTCCAGAAGTGCTGCAGTGAATCAAAACACACAATTCCCTGCTTGGGAGGGAATGAAATTCCTCGTACTCCTAGATGTAAGAAGTATATTTGAATAGTGATTGAAACTGTATTTTCCTACAGTATTATTTCTACCACACTGCAATGAGTACGAAGAAAAAGGGAACAGGTGTGCTGTGTCAGCCAACACTAATCATGCTACAGTACTTTAAAGTCTCTCTTCACAAACATGGTAATAGATTGTGTTAAAATTCCCTTCATGGAAATTCTGTGAACTAGGAACTTTAATATCCTTCCACACTCTCTACTCCTTTTCAGTATTATTTCACTGTATGGCTGTCGTCTCTGTTCAAGTATCAATTTTTTTGCTCCTAATCAATACTTGCAGTATCTAAATCTAAGATAGAAGGTTCTCTTCAGTATTTCTACAATGCATATTTAAGTTCATAAATATCACTGAAGTGACAGTGTAACAATAAGAAATATTTTTTTTGTGTTTAGGTATTTGATAAAAATGGTCACAATGTTTAAGGTTGCGAGGTGGGGTGTTTTAAGATCAAAAAAAATTTACTTAATCTTAAGATAAAAGATTTTTCTTTCTTTGAGATCAAAAAAGATTTTCCTTCAAACAAAAGATTTTCTTTAAAAGTGTGGAAATGACAGCAACTAACCTAAGCCTAAATTATATCTCACTGGTGATGAGAAACCAGTTTTACATTGAGTACTACATTTTACTATGAAAAGTACTGGAGTTTAATTGCATATTTATCTAGAAGGAAATCCTGGAGAATCAAATTTGCCAATTTTTTTTTTCAATTTAAAATGTACTTAACATCAAATCAATACAAATTAGCATAATTTTTCAATTTCTTCAAGTACTCCTTGAGAAACAAGGAACTATACAGTTCAACAAGTGCAAGATGTGCCTCAGCTGCGATTCCTGAAAACCCTCTCTCAGCATAATCTTGAGTATAATATGTTCATTCTGTTTTATCTCTAAAAAGTTAGTATTCTCCAAGGAAATTCCTGATTCAGAGCAGCAATTCAAACTCAGTAAGAGAAAGCTTCCTTGTTTCAGAATTCAACAATGTACCTTTAAAGAAGTGCTACATTTATGACTTCTCTTGAAAGAACAATCTGTCACCATCCAAACAGTATTTCAATATTGTTTTAAAGTTGCAGAACAAAAGCTGAAGAAAATTGTTAAGCCATATGAAGATATACTTTCAGGAAAAAAAAATTACTGTTTCCTTTCAGATCTACACAGAGGAACGTGCCTAGTAGAACTGGCAGAGAAAGATGATAATGGAATCATAGAATGGTTTGATCTGGAAGTGACCTTAAAGATCATCTAGTTCCAACACCCTGCCATGGGCAGGGACACCTCCCACTAGACCAGGTTGCTCAAGGCCCCATCCAGCCTGGCCTTGAACACCTCCAGGGTTGGGGCACCTACAACCTTCCTGGGCAACCTATTTCAGTCACTCAACACCCTAAGTGAAAAACATCTTCCTAATTTCTAATTCGAATCTAGCCTCTTCCAGTTTCAAGCCATTACCCCTCTTCCTAGCAGTATAAGCCTTCATAAAAAGTCCCTCCCCAGCTTTCTTGTAGGCCCCACTTGATCTACTTGATTTCAAGAGGAAGAATGACAGGAGGCACAGGTTTGTGTGCTCTATGAGTTTTACACTTCCACTATTCAGAAACACATGGAAATTACACCTGGGAAAGGAGAAAAGTTAGCACCTGACTACCCAAATGCCACCAGAATTATGTGTATAAACTCCCTTTAATGTGTTCATTTTTCAGCAACATAGCATGGGGAATAATTTACTCTAAGGAGGCAAGAAAGGAATTATTATCTCCCACCCTGTCAAACATGCAGGGAGGTTTCGCAATTACACAAAAGAAATCACATTCGGTCATCACAAAAATATTTCTGTTAAGAAATTATTTCATAATCATTTCCCTTCAAAACATTCAGGGCTGTTCCTTCATTTTAAAAATGAAGTCTTACCAACCTAACTTACCATTTTAATACCATACAGATCTATTTTATTATAAAACTACAGGCACATTCACCTACAAAGTGTAAGCTTATTAATGATGAACCATGCACAGTGGCATCGTCCCTTCAAATGTATATAATATGAAATAGCTATGCACTGATATTAGGCAGTATTGAGTTATACCCAGTATTAAATCTGTTTCATGTTATCCTGCTCCCTCAGCCCCACAGAGACATCCCCAGTCTCTATCCCTGCTTGAGTAAGTGCTATGTTCCAGGTTCCCTCAATTCAGCAGCATAGAGGGAATGGATTAGAGCCAGTGCAGGAAATAAAGCTGAGGCTCCTGTAAATCAATGGATTGCAGTAAAGGTCTGCAGGTCTATAGAATGGCTGTGCTGCTGGGTAAGAGGTCATGCACCCCTGTGACAAAAGTAAATAAAAAACCGCCTTGGTGAAACCTTAAGCTGCCTACAGTACAGGAACATGTCAACTAGGAAGTTAGAAGCTGATCAGCTAAATTCCAAGACTTGCTTCAATAATAGTATATTTGGATAATATTATGACTCTTTTTTATGCTAATACCAAGAAAAGATTCAAATAATCTGTCCTGTCACTAGAGGCCATTCTTGTACAGCAATAATCAATCCAAAATCACAAACAGTTAAATTGCTTATTTCAACATAAAAGAAGCATCTGCAGCTATTGTTATTTTAACGTTATTTTTCCTAGTAATGGACAGTTACTCTATTCACAACAGAATACATAGAAGTTATTCCACGTGGCAGATAGCCCTGGAGAGCAATCCTCCTACTATCCCACCACAATTAGCTTTGCTGAATATTGCTCCCATGCTAATCTTTTGGGATTAAAGTATTCAAGCGTTTCATTGACAAAAGCACTCAGAGCTTGATCTTCCCTCCCAGCCTACCATTAACCACTTCCCTGTTTGGACCAAGATGAAAAACGTACCTACTGTAACAAATGAACTGTTTAAAAAATTGCTTCAAGTATCGCTGACAAATGCATAGAACCAGTAGGTAACAAAGCAGACAACCAAAAAACCCAAGGAGATAATTCTGAGGAAAACACAGCAGACTAAAACACCACCTATGCAAGATTCAAGATGCTCTTTTCTTCAGTTAAAACACTCTGTATACTGATTAAAGCTAGTATAGATCTTCTGACTTCGGTGACACAGATGGCTATTGAGTGCAATAAAAAAAGCAGGAATCAATTCCTATTTTCCCCTGCTCTCTCCAGCACCTGGCCACTCACCAGAAAAATAAAAATATAAAAATATCCCATTTGACCTCTCAGGACTCCTCAAATGTCCACTAAAACAGATACAAGCCACTCATAGCCTTCTCAGAACAAATAAATTCAGGTAGTTGCACACTAAAGACTAAGTTGCAACTTCAAATGTTTTTTTAATGGTGAATACACAGGTCAACCAATCCCTTTCAAACCATCGCTTTCAAAAGCAATCACAGCAAGAAGAAATTGCCTTTTAAACTCACTAGCTTCAACAGTTTGTGTTGTGTTAGCTCATGACTGCTAAGATTTTGAATACAAGAATCTTGGCACTGCAAAAACAAAAACAAAAAAGCCAAAACTTCAAACAAGCAACAAAACCAAACCAAAACTAACCACCAATGAAAAACTCCGACAACAGCCACCCCCCCCAGGTAAAAAAAAAGTAGTGCATTGTTTTTTGTGGTTTGTTTTTTGGTTAAGTTACAAGGGAGAATTAGGAACCTAATTCTTCACTCTATGCATTGAATCCCCTTATGCAGTAAAAGCAACAGAATTATGACTCTCAAACAATTTAATGTCAAATCTACTTATGATTTTACATGTCTAATGACAAAAGCAAAAAGAAATAGGCTAGAGGGAAAAAGAGTACTTACAAATTTATAACCCTATCCAAGTGGTGTTTTGAGCAAAATTGCTGGCTGCTCTTGTCTTGTTTCTGCTGACTCTGTCCCAGCTGAACAAACCTGGGAAAAGCAGTAGACAGGAGAATAAATCAAAGAAAGTAAAAGAACTATTCCCCCAAGTTCAGCAAATGAAAGAAAATGACACAAGAAAATGAGTCTTTAAATCATGTTATTTAAGTCACTGACCATGAACTACATCTATGGTAAACAAGAGATTTTTAAACTTTGCCGAGTGTGTGCATGAGAAGTCAGAAGCTTCTTTCAGTTTGAAAAAGATTTGCCTATTAATTGGCGTCTCCTAGTACATCATGGGTCAGAAACAGGCCTCTGCTTCTATGAAATAGGCAGCTTGCTACAGTCAATTTCCTATGTCTTTTTCAAAGCAGATCAATAGCCTATGAGAACAGTTAACAGAAGAAACCAAAAATCTCTCAAGTTTCAGATTTAAGTGAAGATATAGAAAGTTTCTCAAACTTCAGATTTAAGTAAATCCTCAACCAAATTAAATCTAGCTTATTCAGCTGAAATGCTGCTAGCCCAGATGACTTATTTATTTTGTGAGAATTTCCCTATCTCCAAATATTTGCTAGATGACACTTAATATGGAAAATACTGTTATGGCTTTTTTTCTTGGCAATGAATTGGAGCCAAATAAATTTTAAAATGGTTTATCACTAATCTTATTCACTCAGTCTAAGACGAGAAGTCAGATGGCTTCAAATATATGTATATGTAGTTATCTCACACTCAAATTTGTTCATTCTCCAACACTTCCGTGCTACTGCAAACAGAAGTAAATCTTAATTACAATCAAATAGTTTGATTTTCTGAGATGGAGGGGTTTTTTGACAGTTATCTTTCATTTAGCTTAAAAATACTGTTATTGGTCTATTTCAGAAATATTTACTACATTTTAACAGAACAATTAACAGTGCAAAAGCAATTGCCTGGAAAAGTGTACAAAGGAATAATAAATTCCCAAATATCTTCTTGTGGTTTTTCTTTCTGCTCTATTCAGATTCTATACTGTAGAAACAAAGGCCTCAGAAACATGTGACATTACTTTGGATGTTGAAGGAAAAAATACTTACATTTCTACATAAGATAATTGTAAGTGGAAATAGAGATAATTAAGATCTCCTAATGCACGAGCTTGCCATCGAAACAAGCTTTAAAAAAAAAAATATATAGAGGCAAAGTAAAGGTGTATTTTAATTGTTTCAAATGATCTAATATTCTGAAACAAACAAGGCCTAAATTAACACAAGCAAGTTACCAGACACCAATAAGTTACCAGACTTATAAGACACCACACACAGTTGATTTGCAGTATACATCTTAAAACTATTTGAGGGTCGTCCTGTCCCTTCCAACCTCAACTAATCTCTGCTTATGTAATTTTTGCTTTGATGAATAACACAAGTTATCTCAGCCATCAGTGAAAATGGGCTGAACAGATTCAGATTACTTTTCATTTGCATTTGCACACAGACTTAATATAGATCAATTGACATAAAGTAACTTAACCTGTGGTACTTTAAGTCTGTGAGTACAATGCTAATTAAAAAAAAAAAAGTTCTGTCCAATGATGTCAAGTAGAGTCAGGATCTTACATCTCCATTTCCCTCCATTTCTATTACAATAATAGAAAAAGACTTGAAGTAAGAACTGTAATCATATTGTGAAATAAATTACTGCTATTCTCAAATGATGTACACTGTAATAAAGGATGTCAGTAAAATCTATACTTTCCACATAAATCAGCACATCAGACCATAAATAGCACTACTCTTGTTAGTTAAAAGAGGTCAGGAATTTGTAATTGTTATATTTTTAAAACCTAAATTGCCTGAGGGAAATGAAATAAATGCAAACTTTTTTTGTCTTGAAAAGGATATTAATAGGGAGCTTCACAGCCCCCATGGAGTTTACAGTGCTACTATAACAATAGAATGAATGTTAGTCCAGCCTGAAAAATGACAACATTGAAAGTAGCTGCAGTTCTGGATGTTATCATAGAACTGTTCCTCTGCATAAAGGGACTTGTAGTAGACATCAGCTTGCACTGGGCAATTTGCAGAACAACAATAACTATCTGGTATACCAAACGGTATTGTCAAATTGGCATCCATTTTCTAGTGGTTAAAACAAAGGACCAAAGTTAGATGCATGGGTGAAGTCAAAAATATGAGAGATAATGAGAAGCATCCTCCTCAACCCTATTCAAGTGTACTGTCTTCAAATTACTCAGCATGTAGGAAACAGGTAGAAATGGGAATTCCAAAGAACTAAAGAGTGCAAGAGAAGTAGCTACCCCTAAAGAAAAATGAACAGAAAAAGACACTTAAATCAAAAGAAAAATTTGATTTGAGAAAATTAAGGAACTAAGTCGGAATTAACCATCACATATCACCAAATAAAAAGATATAGTGAAGTAAAACTTCCCTCAAATTGAAAAGGTTTCAAACAAGGAAATCACTGCTATTAAACATTACAAAATAAAAACAAATGCACACAAGCCCATTTCAATGCATGCCTCACAAGCATTCACTTCAATATACACACAGTGTTTTTCTGAGATAAAATGTTGTTTTCCTACACCTTTTTTCTCAAACTCCATTCATTCTACATTCTAAGCAGGTGTTTGAAACACTGGTTTATTAAGCAAATGTAATTGATTTGCACTCCTGGTGTCTTGCATAAGCAATTGTTCTCTTGGCAACAGCATTATAAGTTTTTAGGAACTCAGAGGGTCTTCAATTTGCATCTATATTTCTCTAACTGATCTCCAGTACTGAATTTCCATTATTCTGGCTAGTTTTTAAAGGAAAAGCTTGCAGTTCAGGAAAGAAACTCACCCACCAAAGAACTGGATAAGTAGCTTTTCAGTTTAGTTCAGCTCATCTATAACTGCAACTATTCTAGTTCAGTTTAGGTTTGAGCTAAAAAAATAAATCAAAAGGTTCAAATTAATTTCTGATTTAAGAAAAAAAAGATTTGAACCTGTTTCTTTTCAGCTTCAGTGTTATTCTGTGATATTGAGGAGCGAATTTGAGGACAATAGCGTAAGTCTACATTTTTTAACAATGGCAACAGATAGCCAGCACTCTGGCAGGAGGTTATGGGGACTCAGAAACAGCACTCCTGATACAATGGGAGTCACTGCCTTTTGTTGGAGAAGCATACCTTTAATTTCCTGATTGCTCTTGAGGAGCTGACGCTTCATGGCTCCTGCAGGGGAGGTGACAACTATCTTGTAGAGGATAAAAGTCCAGCTCACCCTTGAATAAAACTTGTGTAGTTGGAGCTGGGAGGTGATAACACTTGCCCACCAACTCTTATCTCCAATTGCTCCCAGTAAACAAGCAGCTCCCAGCTCCTGAGAGCCTGGAGGTGCTGTGCAGCATGCTGCCTCACATTGTAGTAGTTTACCTCAAAGTGCAGGAACTGAATGGGAACTTGCTGAACCACCTAAGCAGCCGTATTTTGTCTTGCACTATGTGTATCTTACTCATTTCCTGTATGTATGGTTGGAATTCACAAAATCATTTATTAAGAACAAGTGGCAGTATGATGCTGTTCAAAATGCAGCAAGAGCACATATTACACACACTATGCTTAGTGCTGTACATATACATGCAAGCACACGTAAACCCATGCGCAACATGTATATGCATGTTGTTATTTCATGAAACTTCAATAATGGCAAGGGCCAAACCGACTTCTCCCTCTCCTGAGACTTATAGTACAAATATCTGTCACTGAGATATCCATGCTTCTACAGAGTGAGTTATTCTGACAGTTTTTCTCAACTTTTCTCCTCGTAGTTTATATCAGATTTAGTAATAGTCTTGAGGTCTCTCTATAAAACCCACAATTGCTTATTTCAAGCTCAAAAGGCCAAGATTTTTCAAAACAAAAGCTGAATGTTATGCAGAAAAGTAGTTTTCCTTGAACATCAAAAGTCATACAACTACTTGAGTAAACACATATCTCTATGAATAAGAGATTAGGTTAAAAAAAACCCACTAAACTTCTGTTGTTTTGTATAGATTTTTATAGATGAGCATAATTAACATAATTCAACATTGGAAAAATGCAAAAATCATAGACTACATAGCTTAGAACCATGAAACCGCTCCTAATATGGAACTTGTTTATTAATTCCTAGGACTATATTAAGTGACAGGTATTTCTACTGAAGCATCTTTCATTCAAGTTTCAAATTTTGCATTCAGAGACATGTGCTTAACTTTCACTGAAATCAGAGTTGACACAAACATCTGAAAGGAGTTTGATTTTCAAAACAGAATCGTGTATATATCCAAATATCTCTAAAATGTATAATTTAAATAAATCTAACCAAAGGCAGCACGATGACAAGCTGTATTTAACTAGCTCCAATTATCGCTTACAGATTATCACTGGAAATTTATCTCACCTAGTGTATATTGTGAGATCATCTTCTGAAGGAACATCTGAAAGATTGACACCATACACATCTTTTGTTGATTGCACTACATTCTGTAACATAAGAAGAAAGATTAAAACTGAGGATGTGGTAACAACATCCAAAGAAAAGCTTGCTTTCAAGCAAGGAATTCTTTCTAAATCCAAAAAGAATTCCAAAAGTGCAGGCAAACCTGAACAAATTTCTCATGTACACAGAAATCTTATCTTGTGGATATGTTTTTTTAAAAATAAAAATCGCATATTAAATCTTATTCAAGACATTCGTTCAACAAGTAAAGGAAAGGGTTCTTGAAAGATAACATCAGATAAAACATCATATTAGGAGAATAATTTATATTTATACGACATACAATGACGTAGGTATTAAATTCTGTGTTGAAATTTAATATAGAATAAATCATATTTGTTCAGAACATGCTCCCACATTTCCATTCACATTTCCTGCTGTCAATTCTGAAATAATTACAAACTTCAGGTTGACCAAAACTATTTTTATTTTATACATTACACAACCATGTCAGTCAACTATAACAAGGATCCAATGCACATGCAATAC
Organism: Coracias cyanogaster; assembly: GCA_033124195.1. NCBI lineage: Eukaryota > Metazoa > Chordata > Aves > Coraciiformes > Coraciidae > Coracias > Coracias cyanogaster. The sequence goes on along the minus strand of JAVSBS010026417.1, from coordinate 8,949 downwards.
TTTACCATGTCTAATGATTCAGTGTTAAACTGAGGGGGTTTACTGACAAGACGTGTGACTGCAAGTAAGTCAACTATAAAAATAGTTTTCTTTTAGTTCAAAAAGATCCAAAGTCAAAGAAGAACTTCAGAAAGATATGTCTTGCCCAGAAGTAGAAGAGCATTTTTAAATTAACTTCTGTGAGGTGTGTACAGAAACGAATTGTCTGTTTGTGGTTTTACTCTCCTCCATAACAATACAGTTTGTCTCTACAGTTGCTGACGTAAAAAAATACCAAAATTCAAATCCCTGACCAAATATCCAACCATTCTGGAATAACTACATTTAGTCAAGAATGCACCTTAAAAGGTCAGCTTACAAATACCAACTCTTTTACACACAGAAATATCCCACACTACTGTTTTTCACCCAATCTTCTAGTATTTTTGAACAATACTATACACAACCCATCTTCACAAATGAGAAACCAGTCAAGTGCAGACTTACACTGGTTAGAGTGCTGGTAAGTTGTCAGCTTAGCTAACAGACATAAAAGATAATATTTGCAAGCTCAGGTCTTTAAGTGCATTCTACATTAAGGTTTCTTTTTTAAGTTAAGCTTAACTTTGGGGTGGGGGGGAACATCTGAAACATTTCTATGGTTTACTAGTTCTACAAAATAGACACTTATTTCATCAACTAGATAGATTATCACCTTTTCCAGTCATAGTTGTTTTGTTTCTTGTTACATTATTCAGTTTAGCCATCACGTTTTGAAACCTTCCATTACAGATCATCTTTTTAAACTTTTTAACTACAGAAAAATAAATTCCAAAATGTGTTGAAAAGTCTATATTCGATGCTCTGCTTAGCCTGGTAATGGAAAAACAATACTTCACAAGCTAAATGAAGATCAGCTGGTGAATGTGTTAAAATCTAATATCCAGGACAGTCTTTAAGATTATGAATTTTTATGTTTGGTTTCTAAATAGAAAGTTTCCATAAACATTATGCACTCAAAAATAATGTATGTAAGAGAAACTTTGTACTTTGGAAGAGAATAAACAAATTTACAATGGCAGGCAGACATTAATGATAACCCAAGTTAATTACTAATGTGGCATTTCAGCATAACTGAATAGGTAAGCCTTTTCAGCACCGCAACTTTAATAAGCAATGACACAAATTAACAACACAGATTATGACTAAAATTCAATGCAAGGTGCTAATAAGATGGAAAATATTCTTCATGTGCATTACTAAAAGATTCAGAATGGCTCACCCAGTTGTAAGCTATTAAAATTCAATACCATCTTAAATCATATTTTGTGTTTACATACATCTTTCATTTAAGCATCTTAAAAATCTAAAAAGAGCATGTTAGGTCTGAGTGTTGAAATGTGTTCAATACACAGATGGAAAAACTGACGAGAGGTAAATCATGCAATGGTAAGAATCAAGAATAAAATTTCAGGTTGGATTTCTGTTAAAAAATCATCTAGAAGCAATCTGACTTGCTAGAAAACAGGTATTGTATTATTCAGGGATAACTGAAAATTTTCAGATACAATATATCTTGCAGAAACAGAAATAAATGCAGTTGTGTTAGCATAACAATTCATACAAATTGATCAAAATGAATACCATAGAAATTCATTGTTATTTTATTGAAAATGCTTCATTAGGATGAAGACGGTGCTGCACAGAAGGCTGAAAATCCATTATTTGAGAACACACAAACCTAGGCTCAAGACTGAATGGAATGAAAATTTGAATTGTAGCAGAAAGAAATGGCAGTTTTATTCTCTGTTGCCTATCAGGCACCGCATTTTATATTGACTAAGGTCATAAATACTGAAGTTTTTTCAAAAGTGATAATGTGTACAACCACAATGCTATAAATTAGCTGTGACTTAAAAAAACCCTACTCCCCACCCCCACCTCCAACCCCAAAATAACAAGTATTTTCCAAATGTGTATAGTCTCCATTAGCATATCTTTTTGCTAATACATTTTCAGTGGTACCCAAAATGGTATCTACAAGAAAGAATTTGAATAAATTTTACATGAATTAATAAAATAGACATATCCATAATATTTCATACAAATTAATATTTTCATTAAATTAGCACCCAAGGGATTCCAACAGAATTGAAGTTATGCTAGCAAAAAAAGATTAACAGCCCACAACTGAGAATACACATTCCTTTCATATGACTATGCATACACAATTTCACTATTATCCTGCCATTATCTTCAACCTTAGTAGTTATAATAGCATAGGAATGTGACATTATCATGAACATTTTCAGAGTTAATTTCATTTTTCTTTCAAATGTCTGACCATATAATTATGACACAGCAATTTAAAAATCTTCACATAAATCAGGTTGAAATTTAGCCCAACTGAATGCTAATTTACTGTTATATCCACCTGAGCAAGTGGCATCATTCAAAAGGAATAGCTTTGTAATTGAAAGAAGTGGTGCTCAGGACCTCAGATCCATACTACATGTCTGTCAGGGGGTTTGATCCAGATTAGCTCCCACGGATCAGGTACATTCCCAGAGAAGTGTCTCTCAGTTTAGTTACCTCCAAAAAAGAATCCCCTTTTTATGCTCCAAGACGACCTCACGATGTGAGCATGGTAAGGGACAATGATCAGAAGTGCACTACTACTCTGAATTAACATGCTAACATAGACATACTTTATGTTTTATGTAATGGACTAACCTGACCTTTGTACCTTTCAAATGCCATAGGTTTCTAACAGTAATTCATTTTTTGAAAAATGATTTTTTCTGCTGTGTTTCACTACTAGACAACAAGAGTATTGGCGGAGTTTTAGAAGCCGTTACATTAATATCTACACAAAGAAATTACATCACAGACCTTTTACACTTAATTTTTCAGTGCATTTCTTCTGGCTGTTCTGTAACTTTTTTTTTTTTTTAAGGAAATGTGAATTTTAAGTCCATTATTAGCCTTCTTGACTGCTACAATTTCTTACCTCTGTGATTTTTGTATTGTCTCCTGTATCTGTCACTTTTACTGGAGTTGAACGTTGAGAAACAGCGCCTTCATCTTCCTTGTCTGTTCCAGAATCATCTTCAGAACTACTTGACACTGCTTCCTCACTTGGAGGTGGAGGAGCACTAGCAGCTGTTTTGCGCTGCAGCACAGTTTCTTCTCTATTACTTTTATTCCTGTTATGAAAGGCAGTGTGTATTTATGAAATCAGTGAGATACTAATAAGTATTTAAAATTCCTAATTTTCATTACAATCTTACTGGAGGACCTGAGTTCTATACTCTGGAGAAACTTGTTGCTCACCTTTTTAATCCCCTGACTCATTTATTTTACTTCAATCTCTTCTTATTTCAGATCATTTAAAGGGAGCTCAAAAGATTATGACATCTTTTCTTCACCAATTCTCTGATTCCTAACTTAAATCCCTCCCCCAGAGGGAATGAATAAAAAGGCATAAGAATTCATTGAGTCAGAACATCTTTTATTTTGATCAGAAAGTTTCACTTTCTGATTAACAACATTACCCACTCCACTAGCTTTCTTAATCTTGGGCCCCAAAATCTTAATTATAACATAATTTCTCTTCCTCTTCCTTTTCCATACCTCTCCCCTCAATTTAGTTCTTTAATTAGTAATATTCCTTTACATGGCATGTATTTCTTATGCTAGAAATTCTGTTTAATACAAAGATGTGCCTAACTTGTAAGAATTCTTCAAGATACAGTACCTATATTTTAGTAGGCTAACATGGGGTTTAACTGCACAAGCTCTGAAAGATATATGCTAGTTTACCCATCACAAATTATACCACCCTTAGGTCCTCTACATTCCCTCCTACTGGCCATAGAATGGTGTGTGGTTGCACTTCCCTCCCAGACATTGTCACAGTATTTCAGGGACCCTGGAGAGAGGGGGAATGGAAGAGAGGTAATGAATATGTTTATAGACAAATTGGTTCTGGAAACAGGGAAGCAACACCTCTTCCTTGCTGAGATGACCGTCCATATATACACTAACTTACTTTAAAGCATGACTTACTTTAAAGGAAGGCCCTAAAGGAAGACAACAGCATGCAGTTTGGTGCAAATGCTATTTTGAATTGCAGCTCTAGTATTCTCATCAACATGGAGGTCAGCAGTACCACTTGAGCTCCAGTGGGGCACATCGTGACTGTCACAAAGATTTCTGCCTTTTGACATCAAATTCATACAGCAGTTTATCCCTGTAGTGAATTAGCTAAATTTTATATGCTTTAGGTACACATATAAACAAGTAGGGGAGTCTTCCCAAAGGTTCTTGATCTGAGAGCATACCCCACCACCATGGACATTAATATAACAGAAGAATTCTTACAGCTGGAACAAATGCCTTAGGGGAAAAAAAACCACAACAGGTAAGTTTAATTTCTGACTCAGCAGAAACTAACATCTCCTTAGGCTGACATTTACAGGAAGTTATGAGAACATACGGCATTCTTTTTGGAGAAAATTAAGGTTATCTTCCCTACTTTTCTAAATGAGGTGAGGGTCACAAGAGAAGCAGTCCTTTCTGAAAGCTGAAGAATGGAGCAAGTAGGCAAACATTGACAAGAGCGATAGCCCTGCCTCCAACACATACACAGAAAAGGCCAAGATCTAATTGTCCTAGAGGACCAGAACACTTACAGATGAAAACAGATCACAAGGTGTCATGGTAGATCAGAAGATGATGGCAAATGTATAAGGCAAAGATACAGCCACTCCCCGTAAGACTTGTTCTCTAGACCCTTCATCAGCTTCATTGCCCTTCTTTGGACGTGCTCCAGCACCTCAATGTCCTTCTTGTGCTGAGGGGCCCAAAACTGAACATAGTATTCGAGGTGCAGCCTCACCAGTGCCAAGTACAGGGGGACAATCACTTCCCTAGTCCTTCTGGCCACACTATTGCTGACACAGGCCAGGATGCTGTTGCCCTTCTTGGCCATCTGGGCACACTGCTGGCCCATGTTCAGCCAACAACTCCAGGCCCTTTTCCACCAGGCAGCTTTCCAGCCACACTTCCCCAAGCCTACAGCACTGCCAGTGGTTGTTGTGACCCACATGCAGGACCCAGCACTTGGCCTTATTGAAGCTTATCCCATTGGCCTCAGCCCATTGATCCAGCCCGCTCAGATCCCTCTGTAGAGCCTTCCTGTCTTCAAGCTGATCAACACTTCCACCCAACTTGGTGTTGACTGCAAACTTGCTGAGGGTGCCCTCTGTTCCCTCATCCAGATCATTGATAAAGATACTAAGCAGAACTGGCCCCAGTACTGAGCCCTGGGGAATACAATATAGGTAAGGTGGAAGAGCAAAGCCACCTTTTACCCTGCTAGCAGCCAATGCATGGGAAGCCTTATGAGCAATACCCAGGGAGTCCTGGAATGTGGCTTTGATTCAGATGATTCTCTATCTCATAACAATCCCTAAAAGTCACCGTGGAGAGTTTGAAGTGCCTATGAGAAAAATGTATAATTCAATACCTGGGTAGAAATTAGTTAGTTAAAAATCTGACATTGTACCAAAGTGGAAGAATAAAGCTTATCCTTAAAGCATATTTAATCCTATAAACTCAAAATTTTTATCAGAGATAAACTGTATAACTGTTCAACAGTCTTTCCGCTTATTTCCAGTGAATATCGGTAGCACAAAAACAGGTTCTACTTGTGATAAGCATAGTTTACTCTCAACATTTATTGACAGTGAGTCCCTCAGGATCAAGGCACAATGGCTGTTACTTATCAGTCAGTCAAATCTTGTAGATTAACAGAATGGCACGTTTTCAGAAGAACTTACAATATTGTGACAGCACAGGTTTAGTCATTACTGACAAAATGTTTCCTTAATATTAGGTATCAAAGAGAGAATGAATTCATTCAGGAAGGGTCCCCATGGCCCTTATGTGATACATCAAATCAAATACAACAATGAAATAAATAAAGCAAGCCCAGGATGCAAAAGCAGCTAAATGAAACATTCATTTGTCCCAATAACTGTTGCTGAATTGTTTTATATAATTTTATCTATAAATAATTTTTCTATTTTTTAAAAAATAAAAAACTAAACTGAAATTAGCGTTTATTGCTGTTTCAGGATATGTTTTAAATATTCAATATTTACTCGTTTGTTTGTTGGGTTTTTTTAAAGACAACAATAATATATGGATTCCTGCCATCTCCAATAGTCAATAAAGTTGCCACTAGTATGAAGAGATGATCACATTTTAACAACCTTTGTACCTTTACTCTTGATAAAATTTTCTCATGGGTTTCACTTAGATGAGTACAAGAAAACAGAAGATCAGACAAGTCTGAATAAAGAATTCCCAATGTCAAACAAAAATCTCAAATTAGATATGACTTTCAAAGTGTACAACTTTACAGTGTAACATCAACACTTTTTTTTATTCCCTGAAACAGAGAATATGCTACACAGACACACAAATGGAGTTCATATACTTGCATTACAATTTCATTACTATTAAACCAGAACAAAATTTTGTATTTCAGACTTACCCCAACACTGATTTTCCAGTTTCATCAGGTTTACGAACAGTAAATGGACTTGGATCAATCCCCACATTCTTAGGCATAAAATCTCTGGCAAAACAGAAAGCAAACATGGTTCACGAGCAAAGTTTAACAAGCAAAATTTTTAAATTTTCTGGAGGAACCAGGTCTTTAGCTAAAGCGTAATTACGATTATGCTTAGAATATCTAGCTGATTGCTGCCAACAAAAAACCCTATCTGGCCAGCTACGGGAACCTGATGAACTGAAGAAAACAATTGTAAAGTGACTGCCGAACAATTACAAAAAAATTGCTTTGAAAGTAGCTTCTGTGATCTGAGTCCACAGAGAAAAGCTCATTGCTCAGCCTTCAAGTGCCCAAACATTTGGCACCCCATAATGGAAAATAATTGGAAATTTAAGTGCTGCCTTACGAGAATTTAAGGGTAGTGATTGAATCAGTAGTAGTAGTGATGAATCACTATTGTGATCTACTATGACATTTTGTGATTCTGTTTCTAGAAGTTTGCTAAATTTGAAGCTTAAAAAAAAACCCAAACCCAACACCCTACAAAACCTATTGTGTTAGATTTAGCCAAATAAATCCAATGTACATTTAATTCACAAAAAGCAACTTCCAGTTAAGGATTTATAATCCCAATATACCGTGTAGAATTAGTCATTGCCAAGCAGAAGGTCTCATCAAAACTGCTCAACTCATATGGTCGAAAAAACTCGTTGTGGATATCAATTTCCTCTTCATACTTGTGGAACTTCTTCACTGTCAACTTGCGTCTGTTTTCAGCACATGTCACTTGGGAAAAGAAAAAAATAATTTAAAAATCTTTTTACTAACAGTTACTGACTCTGCAAAATTCTAAACAAACAGTAGCCTGTTTACCTAGCAACCCTGCCAGGCACTTTCCTACAGCCACATCCTCTCTAAGAAAATGTGATACGAAGAAGAATATGCACAGCAAGCACATCTTTAATCAATATGCATTATCAAACACCATAATATGTTTTCCCTTCATGATGACAATTCCTAAGTAAACATACTCCACAATATCACAGAGAAATAAGACACACTAGCTGTACCTGTCATCTGCAAGGGGAATGTAAACACCAGCATAGACTATAAATATATATTCATACGCAAAGCAAAAAAAAACCATAGGTCATTGAGGGACAGTGGGGGGAAGGTATTTAGCAATTATTATGGAATTTTAAATATTTTTTTTTTCAGATTTGGGATTTAAAACAGTTTAAAAGCATTTGTAACTAAAACTTTTCTTTCAAGATACTCCGTAAGGCAAGGAGCAAATATAGTTCTTACCTTCATCAAAAGGAAGAGGTAAATGCTTTAGCACACCTGTGGTCCACCAGTAAGTATAGCTGTACAGGAAAAACAGACACACAATTGACACAGATTTGATCATGTATCTAGTTTAAACATTTTCACATAACAGTTACCCAACCATATAGTGTCACTTTAGTAAACGTTTCTTTGTAATTCAAGTGTAGAAGAAAGTAAGGAATTATCCTTGGATAGAGGATTTCAATGGGCCCCCTATCCTACTACTTTGCTCTCAGGCCATGAAATTTAAACACATGAAGGTCAATACAGATATGGAGGGAGGAGTGGTTTTGTTCCATTAAACAAAATACATTTCAGGTGTCTACCTCTACAGTACTGAAAATCAACGTCTTGGTACGTATAGAAGGTATTTACGTATTTATCTTGCTCCGTTTCTTCTAAAAAAAAAAAAAGGCTGGGGAAAAAAAAAAAACAAACACCCCCAAAAACTTAACCCTACCCACCACTCATTATTTAGATCCTGAATTTAGGAAAATTGTGTGAAGAAATGAAAGTCAATGACAATAAAATCAGAAGATTGCCAAAGCAGTTGACTTCTACACGTAGAAATATCTTTTGATGTGACAGCTGTCCCTAAGTCTGAAAACTGTACGTTGGCACAGCTAACAGCAAAAAACAGGCCCTGGTGGAACCTTATTCGGGCTTTCTGAAAAAAAGCAAAGGAATTCAAGCAACATTCATAAAATAAAGAACGTTTTGTCATTCGTTCATGTTTACAGATTTTTATTTCCTTTTCTCAAATATACTTTACTTTCTAAATTATTCTGATAGTTTCTTCCATTATTTGGGATGAAGAGACATTTATCTTCATTGATTTTTATTTCAAATATGTATGTATTCACACTGCTGCAAGGGCTGTAATTAGAGTACTAATGCAGTTATCTCCTATTCATGTCCATGTAGCCATCTGGAGCAGAAACAATGGGTATATTCCCATGCCCTCAGATAGACTTGGGGGACTTCAACAAGGGCAAGTGTAGAGTTTTGCACTTGGGAAAGAATAACCCCATGTACCAGTACAGGTTGGGGACTGCCCT
>JAVSBS010026415.1:0-14249 GCA_033124195.1 Coracias cyanogaster | reverse complement strand
TTTTATTCTAAAAAATGCAAATATTTTTTTAAATGGCCGTTTTGAAATTACCTGAAACTGGCAAGATCAAGATTTTGCTTAATGCTAGAATTGTGCTTAATTCGAACATGAAATGGACAGCAGTACAGAAATAGTTTAACCTGTGTGGTACATCTTCCCATGCAAACACTGCCATTCTAGACAATTAATTTCACAAAATGGAAAAGGAAGAGCTGGGTGTCTTTCCCTCTTCTATCCTTACTCTAATCTTGAAACACGTAGCAAATATTTTCAAGAATTTCCAAATTATATGGGAGTTCTCATATGAAACAGAATCTGGATGAATTTGCGGTGCAATGTAGGGTCTGGATATACTCTGGATAGGCCTTGGGGAAAAAAAAATCTATTATAGAGGAATGTACTGGGTCTTTTGGTATACATTAGGTGGATGTGTGAAGAGGCAAGTAAACCAATGTGACTATCGTTTTAAGAGTGACTCATTTTTTAAGAGTGATGACCGACAGACCCTTTTTACTATGGTTTTTACTCAGATTCCTAATACCTATAGCTGTTAGCAATAATACTAGTTTGCAGGAACGGAATATTGAGTTTGCATAGTCAATGACCAGCAGATCAGATGTTATGGCAGCTTGTAGTAAACTTTGTACCACAGGGCCAGCAAAGGAGAGGGGGAAAAAAACCCAACAACTTGGTTTGGTCACCCAGAATTACTTTATGCAGAAATAGCAACTTAAATTCTTGTCATGTGAGAAAACAGATTCTTGTCAACATTTTTGTAATACCTGATGAGGAAACAGTGGCAGAATTCAAGCATTCACTGACCCACTTGAACTTTGATGAACTTACATTCATGTTCACTAAGTAGCAGTTAGGCATTAAGAAACTACATACATCTACTCACGAAGACATGAGTACTTGGGATTTTTTGAAAATACTAAGTCTGTTTTCATATTCTTAGTGTTAGTATTTCCTTTCACTTTAATGGACCTTTTACTTCATAATGATCTATAAATTAGGCCCATTTTTAATGGTGAGAAATATGTATACAGCAAAAAGGTGTTTCAGTTAACCTTGTGAATACTTAAAATATTACTACAGAAGACTGCATAGAAAACAAAACTTTGGGCAAGATGACAGAAGTTTTAGATTTAAGGGTATGCTTATACTTGTGAATGTTCAAGGCTTGAGCTCAGTATTCCTGGTCATTCTTCTGGTTCTCACTTCACTCCGTTGTGCTGAATATAACCAGTCTCAGCTCTCCCTTTGTCATAAAGTGAGAGGGCTTATTTACTCAACTCTCCAGGGCCTGTGATGGTGGGATACAATGTACAAATTACTCAATTGCAGTATTTTATATGAAAGTATATTAAAAGGAACTCAAACTGTCAAGTGCTTTGCTATTTTGAAAAGTCATGATAAATTGCCATTAGGAGTATAATATTGCTCAAATGACGATATATTAGTGGCTGAGAAAATATCTGGCTTCTATTTCCAATGAAGTTTGTAACATATCGAAGTTCCTCACATTTGGGTTGCAAATGTCTTATGCAGTTCAGTAGACTACGAAAAAGCTTTTAAAAAGGTTTGAAGCAAATATGTTTACTAATTTTTGAAACTCTGGTTAATTTCAGAAAGGTTGTACCCAGCAAACCTCGCTCCGGGGCAGTTCCGGCTGGAACGCTCCCGCTGGGCAGGGTGGGACAGGCCCTCACCCTGTGGTGGGAGCACTGCGGAACCGCTTTGTCTGTGCCACGTGGGGGTTTGCGGAGTCGTTCACGTCCAGCCTCTGGTCACCCAGCCACCAGTTATTGGAACTGCTGGTCTCTGACCTCGCACCACCTGGGCAGCCTGGTAAGTCCTCTCTCACTGCTGAGGGGTTTCTTACCCTGAGCTCCACTCGGTGTCCTTTGCGCCTGGCTGAGTCTCTAACTTCTGTGAGAAAGGGGCAGAAAGGGTTGGGATCAACAATAAGTTTTAGAAAAAAAGCGCTATTCTGACTGCTCAGGTTTCAGACCTGCAAACATCTGTTAGAAGAAATGATGGCAGGGCTCAAACCGCCTTTTAGTTGATGAGGTTTAGCTGTTTCCCTAGACAGTGACCTCTAGGGGCTTTTAAAAGATTAGTGTCTTGCTTAACCTGGGTTTCTTGTAATCGTGCTAATTAAGACAGTTCTTTTATTCACACTGAATTGTTAGGCTATCTCCATATCTCCTTTCACTAGCATGAACATAGCATCACTGATAGCTACGGCTTCGTGTAAAATATTTAGAAAGATGTTAACTGCAGGGAAATATCTTGGAAAATAGCTGTAGTTAATATTATCTTTCTACAAGTATTTTACTGGTGAAGAAGCAAACATGTTGCTGCTGGGGTTTTTTTTGGTCATTTCCCGGTCCCCTCACAGTTATTTCAGGATATACCAGCACACTTCCCCCCCTGCCCCATGTTCCAAGTGCTTGATGCAGAAATGGACTCTAATGATAATATTCAAATATAGCCACACACTATGATTATGATATCACATATGTGAAATGTGTTCACCTGACTCGTGTCAGTGTGGAGTGGTGCTGGGGCCACAGAGTGAAATGTGACCTGTGGCTGTTTTGTTTGTTCTTGTATAGCCACAGGGCACGGTGGCCGTGTGCTCATGTGGGTGGGCTCAGCCTGTGACGAGTGGGTGGGGCATGCCGGTCCCATGCGGTGCTGTGCGGTCCAGTCCGCAGTGCCAGGCTCGGCACTCACAGGCAGCTCGCCCGAGAGGCTCGGGGTCGCTGAGGAAATGTCTGCTGTTTTGTTGTTAAACTCGTTTGTGATGCACCAGATGTCTGCTACGACGCATGAGCAGTAAGGGATTTGGTCAGAGGCGCATTGCCTGTTGGGGATCCCTCAGTCATTGGGGAGGTTTGGAGAGGTTTCCAGGGGAGGGCTGCTGCGCCTGTGCGACTTCGGAGAGGTTTCTGGAGGGGAACTGCTGCGCCTGCGCGGCTTTGGAGAAGTTTCCAGAAAGGAACTACTGCGCCTGCGCAACCTCGGAGAAGTTTCTGGAAGAACTACTATGCCTGCACAACCCAGAGATGGAGAGTTTGTGGAGGAAACATGCCTATTATGAATATGTAAAAAAGGCTAAGCTACATAAGGAGTTGCCTCGTTTTGCATGGCGCGCGTCTTGGTGGAGCGGAGACTCCCGGCGCACCCAGCGCTGTTTACTTGCCTCTATTCCTTTAATAAATTGCAAACTTTAATTGGAATCTTGTTTGAGACTAAATAATTTATCACACATACACACAAACAGTGTGACCTCCAATCTTTTTCCTGCCCTCATTTTACAGAACAAAGTCCTCTGTATACCGCAAGCCCCTGAACTGTAGCCTGGGGAATCAGCATCCTGTGTTCTACAAAAAACATTACTCAATGTTAGCTAATACTGTTAACTTTTTCTCCCCTTAGAATCATTTAGATTGGAAAAGACCTTTAAGATCGAGTCCAGCCGTAAACCTAACACTGCCAAGCCCACCACTAAACCATGGTCGTAATTGCCACATCTACAAGTCTTTTAAGTACATCCAGGGATGTCTCTGGAGACTTTCAAAACTCACCTGGGTGTCTTCCTGTGTAACCCGCTCTAGGTGGCCCTTATCTGGCAGGGGGTTGATGATGGTCTGGCAGAGGATCTCCAGAAGTCCCTTCCAGCCGTACCATTCTGTGGTTCAGTCGTGACTCAACCACTTCCCTGGGTAGCCTGTTCTAATGCTTAATAACCCTTTCTCCTGGCATGACTTCAAACCATTTCCTCTTATCTTGTTACTTGTTACTTGGGAAAAGAGGCCAACAGCCATGTCACAAACCCTCCTAGTTAGAGGGAGTGAGAAGGTCTCCCCCGAGCCTCCTTTTCTCAAAACTAAACAAGCCCAGTTCCCTCAGCCACTCCTTATAAAGACTTGTTCTCCTGACCTTTCACTGGCTTTGTTGCTCTTCTTTGGACACCCTTCATCATATTTCACATACAGATACAAGGCTGTTCTCATCTTTAACCCATGAAAATCAAGAGATTGTAGCATGCCACATCCTGGTTTTTTTCTATGTTCTATAATCTAGCTATTTTCCTTTTAATCTCTTTTCCCCTTTGGCAGACGACCCCATCTTTCAGTCTCATGCCCAGATGTTTGAGTAGATCAGAGCTACATCTTTGGAAGCTGCAGACCACACACCTTCAACCACTATAAATAGATAATATCTTTTTAAGCAGAAGGCCAAGCTGTTAATAATGTACTCAGCTTTCATTAGAACATCACAGCTCCTTCTGACACAAGACTTCTCTGCACTGCAGAATTCCTTCTCTCCCCAAAGCTTTTGCATTCTACAGTTTATTCTAGACTCTCCTTGTCTTGCTGAGACAATCTCATTCAGATTTCTCAGATTTTATTTTTAAAGCCTCTTTCTGGGTGCCAGGTAATAAGGGATCCTATATATGTGACTGCCTTCATTCAAATAATCTATGTTTTAAACACCTTTTGGTTTTAGTGACTTCTCAATACTTAGAAGGTGCCTATAAAATAAACTTTTAAAAACAATCTTAAGTTTGAACTGTTAGATTATGGCTGATCTTAAAGATTAATATATACATATTAATTCAAAGAAATAAGCAAATCCTGCCAGAATTTATTGATTTTGTATTGCAAAACTAGCTAGCACTACTTTCTGCACGGTTTATTATAGCAATCTGTAACAAATCCACTGCTAAAAACCCACGAGAATTCTTGGAGAACACAGTTCTAAGCAACCTAAGAGGAGAGGAGTGACGAGACAAACTCTTATTCCCTGTACTCTGTAGTTTTCTATCACAGACCATTCTTCTTATTCATGGAGTATCTCTAACAGTTACAACTTAAGGAATGTAAAAATTAAAGGGAAATTATTAATTTTACTCTGTTTGCAGTCCACCTATGTCATTTTAAGGACGTTAACTCTATGAAATTTGGACGGTTAGAAGATTTTAGGTACTAGTCATCATGAAGTGTTCTTTAATTATTTCATCCTTTAAATTCACACAGGAAAACAGAATTATGCACAATTGACAGTTTTATTGTTATGTTTTCACAGTAAATCTAGTAGTTTTAGCTTAAACCAATCTTGCCAACCTGTTATGAAATAACTTGAGACAACAACAAAACTGTTGTGATGGAGTAGTTCCTTAAAGTTTTAAGTCATATTTCATTTATTACTAAAGAAATGTTACATTTGAAAGGTCCTTCTCTGTGGTCTGGTTATGCTGTTTTTGTATGCCCATAGTGCTCAATGAATGAAAGACAAGTGGGTATGATCTGAATAATCTGAAACACTATCTTTTGTGCTTTGAAGTAATCAGAATTAGTAACAAAAGTGAAAGACAGAGCAGAGATATTGTTAAAAGTCGGGTTAATGGAATGAGACACCAGGCTAGGAACTGTGAGAGGTAGTTATATATTACTCATTCTGTTCCTTGATGTGGAGAGGGAGGAACTTAATTTTAGTATAGAAGTTATCTTCTACGTGCTGGTTTGCAATCAGCTTTTTTAAAACTTAAGAAGAAAGTTACTTCTTGCATTATAATGTGCCTTTGTCTCTGAAACAGTAATATTGAATCCTGTTTTTCAGAACAGTTTTAACTTTGTTGCTGAATTGTGAATGGAGTCAAAACTGTTGATGATTATGAGAATCTTTTTCTGAGAACAGAATGAAAAATGCTTACCAAAGTAATCTGTTGACTCTAACAGCCTTCTTGTTTTCAGGGAGCCTCAGACTTTTTCTTTGAGGTGTTGAGGAACTGAACTATCATTTTGCTAGATCATCCCAGAGTGGGAGCAAAGCTGCACTAGCATACAATGGCTTGTGCTGTGTCACTTTTCTGCTGGCAGGCTGTGACCAAGTGGTGACACTGTCATGGCTATCATCCATTTCTGCAGTAAAACAGGTCACCACTGTTTATTGGCTGACTTTGCAGCCATGATTTATCTTTTCCCTAAAATTAACAGACTGTTTGGCTTGGTAAACTTTCTATTAGGTGGGAAGTTGGTAAAAGAGCTAAAGGAATGTGTGTCAGTTTCATAGACCCCTGAACAGCACAAAACACAGAACTATGTTTTTCTTTTGTCTGTACGATATTATTTCAGGGAATGACACTGGAGATGTGTCTAGAGCGTGGATGCCGTAAAGTGTAGCACGTTGTGCCTACATCTCCTGTTAAGAAAGGGCATCTTAACCTTTAAGCCTGAACTGCACTACTGAACTCTACAGTTACTAATTCTGATTCTACAGCCTTATTGGGAGTGAGCATTTATGAACTAGGCAGGTCAGGGCTGTTGTCAAATTCTGAAAATAATTGGATGCTGGAATGGACAGGTATCCTCTATCTTCCCTCCACCTACTGCTCATATGCATTTAAAATATCAGTCTCTTTCAGAAGTGCAGACCTCTATTAGTATCACAGGGAAGATGTTGAAGTGACTACATGACTACTGATTGCAGTGCAATATGTGACTCTCTGCATTATTACCAGGCTTTGACTGAAACAATCCCCTCATGTTGGTGCTCTATAGTCTGCCAGAAAAACACATTTAGTATCACTCAAATGCTTGAAAAGGTTCAGGTCCTTCTGATTAAGATGCATAATTTAATGGGATTGATGGAAGGATCACTAAATGGGAACAACATTTCTTAACAAAAAGCTATGCAAAGTCTGGTGTCTTCACTCAATAATCTATTTCTGTTCTTGATAGAATTTCAAGTATAGCTATCTGATGCACACTGATACTACTTGGCATTAATACTTTTGCTGAGTAGAATTATGTGTTTTATTAACTGTGTTGAGTCTAAATGCTAGATTTTTCGAAAGTGATGCCAAGTCACTAGACTATGTTCATTATTCCTATAATAAACAAAAATAAATTCATTCTAATATGGCCCTCAAAACCCCACATGTGTTCAAAGTTCCTGAGTGTGCAATTGAGGTTTAATAAGCATATGGTTTATTGAATACCTAAATTGCTATGTCTGGTAGGATCATAGCTCTGGTTTCAGTACAGTACAGCCTTGGGAAGGAAAACACTAAATAAATTAGTGTTTACTTTTAAAAGTTTCCTTGTCGGCTCTGTAAGATTTATGTCAATTTCCCTTTTGCTCTTTGCTGAAATGTATTAAAATACTCAGGCAGTTTACATGATATTGAATCTTTAGCACTGGATGGCAAATGCTGTTAGGTAGTGTGGACAGTGGCATTTTTCTTACCTTTCGGTTAATCTTGTATGGAAATTCAGACAGTGAATAGTGAAGTAGCTTTAATGCCAGTCAGCTTTTTTGTTGTGTTTTCAGGATAATAAATCTTTGGTGCTGGTGCATCATCCTCACTTAAACAAAGCATTTTGGGTATGTTTTTGCTAATAAAGTACCCTCTGCTTCAGTTAAATATCTCTGCAGTAATTAAAGCCCTGCAGGTTTTAAATACTACATTATTTTAAAAAGAAAACTTAGCTCTTCCTAAAGTCTGTTATAAATTATTGACATTATTCCATATTCTGTTTTTAAAGTCTCTTTCTACTAGGAATAGATTATTTTGTGCTTTTGACAACAGTTTTTGAGTTGTCAGAACAGTTACAAGTACATTTTTCAATACAGGAGAATGGGGGAGGGAGAGAAAAATTTTCCTTTAATTTATTTACTTGTTGAAAGTACCTAGACCAAATCTGAAACTCCATGTATCAAGTGACCTCTGAACTGTTCTGCTTCAAGCAACTAATACCATAGGAGACACATTCAGAATAAAAACTTTTACAGAGATTACTGGGACATTGGTCTTTTGACAGAGTTTTTCAGTGTAAGGCTGACCATTTAAACTGCTGGTCCTGAAAAACAATTTAGAAAATATTTTAGAAATTCAAAAAATTAGTTACTTCAGACTAAATATAATGTAACTAACACTTTTGATTAAGTATCTGTTCAATTCAAAGTGTGTTGTGTTTTAAATACGCTGGTATTGCTCATTAATGTTTTCTGCCTACAGCGGTAGTCAAGTGTTCAGTACAGTCAGAAGAGAAGTAACTAAGGAAAACTATGCATTTCCCAACATGGATTAACAAAAGCGTTGCCAGAAGAGCTGTACAGTCTTTTTTTCCTGGAACCACTTGTGCAGGCATTTTAAAAACCGAGACTTTCGTCTCTAGGTCATGACTTAAATGGCTATGCTGCATTTCCACATTGCAGTAAGTTCTTTGTGTCAAACTATGTTCTTCATTTGTTTATATGTTAAAAAGACATTGATGGCACCTAACTCTTTGTGGGGAGGTAAATTTGAAAACATTAGTTTGAAGAAGAATCATCACCAGTTGTCAGTGTGATACTGAATTTTGTTTAATACAAACCTATTCCTGTAAAACAGAATTCTACTCCTGAAAGCAGTTGCTACCAGCTTTTTGCTACTTATTCTAGCATAGCTTGCAACTGCGGGATTGGATCCTTTAATTTAGTAGGGGCCATGTTAATATATACCTCTTAAACAATTATATATAAATCAAGTTGTGGTGTGGGAGAAAAATGGTGATCCCAAGAGATAACTACATATGCCTTTTCCACTCTAGGATTAAAAAAAAATTAATGTTGGACTCCACCCAATACCTTTGAACAAAAATTATGTTTTATAAGCAAAATTATGATGTATCTGCTAAAAAGCATTGTGGTCTGACCTGTTGGATGCACTGTAGATTTGTTTTCTATCAGTGTCAATGAATAATTTTCTGGAAAAATTTGTCTATGGTGGGTTTTGAACCCCATGGTGTCAAAAGGTAATTTGTTTTATGGATAAAAAAATATGTGTGCCTGAAGGAATTAATGTAGGTTTTTTATAGGTGATTGACTACAGAATTTAGGTAGTAGCACTGGGAGAATATGAAATGTTTAAGCTAAGAAGAGATGATACAGAACAATTGTCCCCATCGATCACATTCAGAATTTACCTAAGACTATAGAAGAATGCCTTGCAACTTCTGGTCATTTATATATGATAGGGTTGTGTTCTCAGTTCTTGAACAAGCAAGACAAGAACAAATAAAAAAGATAACTTCCAACTATTATGCCTACTCTGATTTGCTCTCTGACTTAACTGCAGTCCTTCCAAATCTACCATGGTGTCTGCAGAGGTGTGTCTTCTCCTTACCTTTATTTAACATCCTTCATCAGCTCTTGAACTGGAACTGCTTTCTTACATCTTTTTTTCCACCTCATAATTGTTATTGCTGTCAACAAAGTTCCTCTGTGCAATTTTGATGAAAAGATGGATTTTCTTTTGTACTCAGATATTTTTTCTGTTTTCTGTATTAACCAAGATTTTCTCCATTATTTGTCTCTACTCAGTGTGGACAGAGTTATTTGGCATACAATTTAGAACATTATTTCAAAGATGAATTGCAAAATTAACTTTACAATATAATAAAGTGTCATAAAGAGCAAAATATGTTCCTCAGTTAAACTATTCCCAGTTATTGCCTTAATTATTTTCTCAGTTTAGCTATTTTTTTATGAAGTGTTTCAGATCTCTGAAACACTTGGTGGTTGAGCCCCAAGCTACTTAGTGCCTTATAATAGTCATCATTGTAAAGAGGGCAAAATCACAGGCCTAGCAGCTGTGAAAACTTAGTCTCTGATTTTCTGATATATTGCTTTTAGATCATGTAAAGATTTTTGTGTGATTCTCGAGTGAGAGCATGTTTAGTACAAATTGATGTCAAAGGTCTTGTAGCCTAAACATTAAGCTACTTAATCAGCAGTAGTACAAGGACTTGCATAAACCTGATAACCACAGTCCTAGAAGAACCAGCAAGATCCAGATACAACAGCAACAAACTGTAATACACAAGGCACAGGGCCAACTTGTGACAGTATTAGGAAAAAGACAAGTAAAGTTCAGTGTGGGACCACCACAGACCACCCAAAGCTCCTCCAGAAGCCCCAAAGAGACTTAAGACTCATGTGTTAAGACTACACAGTGTTACAATTCGTTCTAGGAAATGTGGTGAATATGTATGATCTTTCTAGGAAGTGCAATGTATATGTTGGAGCAATGTAAGTTGTAACAAATGCAACCTACAGTGTGCATGATAGGAGGAATGATCCCCCATGCAGCTGGTGCCAAATAAAGTAATGCCTGCTTTCTAACACGAAACTAAGTGGTAGAGAGTTCTTAATTTACCAGATTTTGGGAACAGTCTCAAGAGCAAATTCCTATATATCTGCACATGCTTTGTGCAGATGTGTAACAGCATGTTTGAAATAGGGTTTGCAGGCTGAAGATAGAATTTCTTGAAAACAGAAACAAGGAACTTTCAAAACTAAGGACTTTGCTTTAAAGCTTGATTTAG
Source organism: Coracias cyanogaster (assembly GCA_033124195.1). NCBI lineage: Eukaryota > Metazoa > Chordata > Aves > Coraciiformes > Coraciidae > Coracias > Coracias cyanogaster. The sequence continues at coordinate 3,864 of JAVSBS010026415.1, read as the reverse complement.
AAATCCTTTTGGCAAACCATATTTCCTTAAAGAAGTTAAAATAAATTTAGATTTTCATGCTAATAAGCATTAATTTTATTTGGGACCAGTATTTTTCCTCTGTAATAGTCTTTTCTGATTATGGCAGGAAAACCCAATTTTCAAGTCTTTCCAACTGATTTTGATTAAATATGGTCCCATGGAAAAAGTACCTCCAGTGAATATTTTCTTTCTTATAACAAAAATGTAACTTAATTGCCTTTTAAAAGCATATTAAGAGGGAGCAAGATGATTTCAGATTCTCTTTTTTTTTCCATGGTGTTCTGCCATCTACATTTTGAAAATAACAATTGCAGTAAGATTTATATGTGCAGTTAATGGAGATGATGATGACCGATTATTCGAAGTTTAGCTGGTACTGTTTACCATAAGATAAGGCAATCTCAGAAAGAACAATGGGTGACAGATTGATGACTGCATAGGATAAGAAAGAGGAATGGGTGCTTAAGGAATCATAAAAGAATCCTCTCAGCTCCCCTGGACATGCATCCTCAAGGGTAAGCATCCTTTGGAAGATTCAGCAAAGTCCCCAAACTGGTTCCCTGAGGTTGAACTACCTGATTATAATATTCTAATATGAAAAAGCCCCCTACCCAAATAATCCCCTTGCCCTCTGAGCATGTGTAGTACATTTAAAATGCACTGTACTTTTCAATAGAGACAAGCAGGGAATCGTCCAATAGCTTTTAAGGAGTGTACTAATGAAATAAGTAGGAGGGTTCATATGTTTTCAATGGTATAAATATGTTACCTGCTACAACTAGGTGTGCTAGCTTTGCACATTATCACCTAGCACCCTTTTCTTCACAGAACTGGAATAAAACAAGTATCTTGACTCTGTATCTGTTTCAGCTCTTTGCACACCCAGTAAAGAACCCAGATTTGGGACCAAAATGATATGCTCTGAAATGTAGCTTACTGGCTGTTAAAGAGCTGCAATTCGTGAGTCATTCAGGAGTATTAAATTGTAAGTCCAGAGCTAAGAAGGTTTGGGGTTTTTTTTCACTTTTAGAAGGCATGGGAGCAGGAGGAAACATTCCAATTTTTAAGACTGAATGCCTTGCAGTTGTTTTTCGTAATCTCTTACAAATCTCGTCTCTTACATATCTGAGACAAAAAGCCAAAAGGGCAGGGAATTGCATTATAGACTAACAGCTGGGGAAATTGAAGAAAAAAATGTTAGAATTCCCAGATGATAACCCACAAAAAATAGATTTTTGTGCAAACCAACTTTTGTTTGTTACTGCAACAAAAACAATTACTTAAAAGTAGCTAGAAATTGAAATTGAAATTACAATTGTGAAACAATCACTTTAATAGTGTATGAACATGTCTGAAATGAATAATACATTATCAGGAGAATAATGAGGAAGTATTATTGAAAGAGGGAGCTGATCGTGCCCCTGTACTTGGCACTCGTGAGACCGCACCTTGAGTACTCTGTCCAGCTCTGGGCAGCACAGTACAAGAAGGACGTTGAGGTGCTGGAGCGCATCCAGAGAAGGGCAACAAAGCTTGGTGAGGCATCTGGAAAGCATGTCTGATGAAAAGCGACTGAGGGAACCGGGGTTCTTTAGTTTGGAGAAGAGGAGACTGAGAAGAGACCTTATTGCTCTCTACAGCTACCTGAAAGGGGGTTGTAGCGAGGCTGGTGTTGGTCTCTTCTTCCAAATTACTAATGGTAGGATGAGAGGAAAAGGCCTCAAGTTGCATCAGGGGAGGTTTCGATTAGATATTAGGATGAAATTCTTTACTGAGAGAGTGGTTAGGCACTGGAACAGACTGCCCAGGGAGGTGGTGGAGTTACTATCCCTGGAGTTGTTTAAAAAACAAGTAGATGTAGCACTTGAGGCTATGGTCTAGTGGTTAGGTAGATGTTAGGATGAATGTTGGACTTGATGATCCTGGTGGTGCTTTCCATAATGATTCTATGATTCTAAACTGCAATTCTCTTGTGATACATTGTTGTGCCAGTTCAGCCATCATCATTTTAAGCTGCCATCAGTTGCCTGATCACACAGGCCACCACTGAACTCGGCAACATCCCCTCAGAAGTCGTCTTTCAGACAGTCCTGCCGTAGGTTCCTGTGGCCCCAGCTCCTCCACTGCCCACTGTGGTGCCAGCATTGCCTGCTGGACACAATGGACAGAGATGGTTCCTTCAGTGGCCCTTTGCATGGAAGGACACAACTGAGAGAGATGAGCAAGGTGTGACCAGCCCCAACAAAAGCAGTACCCAACAGGAAACTCCTCTAATTGGCTTCTGATTAAAGTAGCCCTGGCCTCACCCACCACTCCATCCAGGACAACCTGGATGAGGGTGGAGCCACACAAACACAGGTGGGCCAGGTTCTGCCTCTGGAACCTGAAGCTAATAAGGAAAACAAAACATTCTGCTAGGTTGTGACTCATCCACAGGTCAACTCCAGCTTGCCCATGCCTTAGACCCCAGCACTTCATACATCCTGTGCTGGTGCATAATAGACAGGTCCCACCATGGAGGAATGTGTATTCATAGAGTTTTAGTTAAAATAAATACTGCAATTCAGCAAATGCTGAATAGTTGCTTAGGATTGCTTGATACTAACTTTGAGCACACTGTCTGGAAACTGCAACTCCATGCAGGGCTTTACAGTGCCAGTTTCTTAGAGCATCATAAGTTGAGTAAGTTGCTTTTAACTTTAAGATTTCAAGGCAAAAAGAAGATTTTTTTAACTACTTGTAATCTCATTAGGTAAATGTTTCACAAGTTCAGTCTTTCAGTGATTTGATTGAGTACAGTATGATATGTAGGCAGACTTTAACTATATTGCCTTGGAAAAGCATATTTGTGTTTAAAAGGAAGGTGGTTTTCCCAGGATGGGACTTATTCCTTGCACCCTTGATGTGCTGACCACTTCAGCTATGGTGAATACAGAAAACTGCATAATTTGTGGTAGGGAAGGGAGTGTGTGTATGCATGCTCTTCCTGGGATTAAAAAAAGAAGAAAAAAAAAAAAAGGAAGAGCAAACAAAACCAGTAGCAATAAGCAGACATTTGGGAGTAGGAAAACAGCAACTGTTTATGATCCCAACATCTTCAGCCTTCACAGAGCAAAGACTATAATCTATGTTGGATTAGGTAGTTGTGTTCTGTCTGTAATATGCAGGCATTGAATGGTAATTTGCTGTAAGCTTTGTGAATGCTAAATAACTTGAGAGTTCTGTTTTAAATGTAAGCTGATTATTTCTGAAGTTGTAGAAACTGAGCGCCTTCTTATAATGGCAGCAGAAGATGATTTACATACTAGTTATCTATAGAAACAATTTCTTGTAATTACCGTAGTTATAATGAAAAGAGCAGTTGTCCTGTTTCGGCCAGGATGGGGTTAATTTGGTGCAGCCAGGCTATCCCCAGGGATCATCAGAGCAGCCAGGTGACAATCCGCTTGCCTGGGAAAAGGCTCTAGGCCTTCTATGTGTCTTGCAGCTCACTCAATGATAGGGATTGAGTGACCCTCTCTGGCTCTTCCTCTTGTTCTCGTGATGGCCCTGGTTTGTCCTCATCTCTCACTATACGAACCGATTTTTTGGTATATTTATTTTTCTGTACAAGGGTGACTGGTAATGGCACAGGCTGTTTCTCTGGCTCAGCTGCATTATCAATCAGTTTGTTGTCAGGTTCAGAGACCTCTTCTTCCCCTTGAGGGCACTGGATAGGGCTGAGCAGATTATGGTAGGCATGGGCGAGTCCCCAACACATTGCAGCAATTTGTGTCTCCTGGGAGTTGCCAGGTTGACAACACACCTTCTCTAAGTGCTTTACTAGTTTATCAGGACTCTGCA
>JAVSBS010026414.1:6509-18331 GCA_033124195.1 Coracias cyanogaster | reverse complement strand
ACCGTAAAGCGAATAGGATCGCCTTCTGGCACCACCACATGCAATTGCTCGACCTGATCCCTTAAGCGCTCTGCCACATCCAGCGCTTGATCCAGTGCCATGTGACGTAATAACACAGCAAACTCTTCCCCGCCAATACGCCCTAACATATCCTCGTCGCGTACCGTTGCCGTCATAACGCGCGCCAACTCTTGCAAGACCAGATCACCTACCGCATGCCCATAAGTGTCATTCACTTTTTTAAAGTAATCCACATCCAACAACAGCACCGCATAGCCCACGTGACTACGTGTAAACTGAGCGTATAAATAATCCAGATAATCGGTCAAAGCACGGCGGTTATATAGTCCTGTCAGTGCATCATGCCGTGCCAACTTTTCTAATTCTATATTGGCCGCTTTAAGTTCCTTTGTGCGTTCCTGAACCTTTTGCTCAAGCGTTGTATTGGCATCCATTAGCTGATGTTTTTGTGTCAACAGTGTGTCGGTCATACTATTTAATGACTGTGACAAGCCTTTAATTTCTCGAATACTGGTATTCGCCTCAAAGTAAACATCTTCACGTCCCTGCTCGACTGCATGCGCACTTTTTGCCAACTTTTCAATTGGACGGCTAAAACGATTCGCTAAGCGATAAGTCACAAAAAGTAGCAGTAATGAAATCACAAAACCAATAGCTAAGATTTGATGTTGCAGTGACCGAACTTCTACCAAGGCTATCGAAACTGGCTGGCGAATCATGACATGCCAACCCAAGTTCATTTGTGTTTGTGAAAATACAGGAACATCCGTGGTGAGATAGTTTTGTCCCTCTCCCCAGTCATGCACAAAGTAATTGCCATGTTGTTTGCTATACTGGTATTCTGAGGGAAAATAGCATTGAGAAGTGTTAGTGCAAGAACACTGGTTTTGTTGCAAAAGGCTAAATTATAGCCTGGTGTGACAACTGGAACAAAATGCAAGGGAAGCTGAATAAATGTAGCATAAGTGGGAAGGATGATGTGACTGTTAGACAAGATGGGCAAATGAAATGGTGTCAAGCTGTATTGCTTGTGAGCAACTCCTTTCTGGTGTAGAAAAGTTGTATTCATACATCTTATAGTAAGCTATTCTTCCAAAAACAGGACTTAACGGTTTTCTTAAGCATGGGTTATTTCATAAAGGTACGCTGTCCTTTTTGTTCTGAAAAGCAGATTCCTTTGTCTTCAGATACTTGAACTTGGAGGCTTGTGTGCTCTGTCAGTGTTGGGTGTCTAGGTTTAAAAGCCACTATTTAACAATGGGAAGAACATATTTTCCTTAAAGATAGAGTGAACCTTTTATTAGTTCACTCAGCCTTAAAGTTTATACTAGAACTTTGTTGCCAACTGTAAGAAATACTCCAGAAATCCAAGTACTTTCTTAGTTGCATTTCATAATTAAATTTTCTCTGTACTTCACAGGTTAAATCGCTTCAACAATGGCAGCTTTCTATGACACAGAATTCAGGTGCCATGTGGCAACCTGGGATCCCTTCATCCAGTACTTTCAGTCCATCCCAACCATCTATTCAATCATCCATGGTTGAGCAAGAAATCCCACCAGATGTTAGTTCTTCTTGCTTGCTTCCAGCTAGTGATGTTCTTCAGGAAAAGTCTTTGTTGCCGTTCCCAGATTCTGGTTTTCATTCTTCCATGACTGATCCAACTCATTCTGGTGACTTCTGTAGCTCAGAACAGAGTTTAACAGAAGGAACTGAGAGCTCTCTTTCAGTGGAAACTGTCAAACAATGCAGCAATTCTGTTTCAACATATTCTTCAGATGTAGAGGATGGCCACGGGGAATGTGGGCAAAGCCAAGAGAGCTCTAGTAACGAGCAGGACAACAGACTAATACAACAGTATTTGAAATCTGTTCAGCAGCTAGAAGAGGCTGATGAAGGGACAAATTGCAATGATGAAACAGAGGGGAGCTGGCCACAAGTTGCTGTTTCAGCAGAGAGCCAAGATTCTTTATCTGACAGTGTCTCTGTAGATCTCCCTCAAGATACATCTTCCCCTGCCCGAGGTGACATCAGTCAGACACCAGAGAGCTGCAAACTGAATTCAGGAATAGTAGAAGGGAAACAAACGGACTGTGATTCTTCATTCCAGATGCTGCATGTTGGGATAGCTGTATAGTAGGCTTAGTTTCACAAAGGACTAGAGATTCCATTTCTCTTTTTTTCACATTTATACAAAATTTATTTTTTGTGTGCTGTTTCAGATTTTGTCTCATCTTACCAATTTGTGTTTTAATTAGTATTTTATGTTGCTGAGGACTGATGCTAACTATGCTAATGTGAAAACAGCAAAGCTCTCAGTGACAGTCATGCACTTTATTTTCATACATAAAGGTGATATCCTAATAACTGGCTTCCATTAAATTAATTGTGAAGATTGAGGGTGGGAGGTGTATTTTTTTTTTTTTCTAAAAAGGAAAAAACATGGGAAGAAATGGAGTCAATGTAGGCAATGCGTGTGGGTACAGATACAGCCTGATGAGAAAGGTTAAAGCAGTTGCCTTTCAGACTTTTTGACTTCAATAAGAGTAGTTTGGTCGGTGTTTTAAAGAAGCATTCCATGAAACCAGTGTCCAAGTCAGTGACTTCTTTTTGTCGTTTACTTGAGGCTGCTGGCTAGGAATTGGGTCATTTACATACACACTGAAACAAGAACTTACAGGAGTGAGACCTTGGGAAGCTTCAAAGAAACTTTGGCCTTTGCTTGCCCTGGGGTTGATTTTTTAAAATTTTTAAAATTTTTTTTTCCCACCCCAGCTTTCTCAGGTAAGACTCAAATTGGAACCAGTAGCAGCCTTCACTAAATAAGAACTTCAAAAACACATGTGATTTGGAAACATCATTTCCAAGACTGCACTTACTGGGCTATAGCAGCAGACTTGGTGATGTATGTTTTACCTCCACAAGGATGCTAATGTCTTTGTGGGATCTGGATCTGCACGGCTTTAAGACATCAGTGTGTTTGGATCACAACTACTGTCTATAGGTATAAATACTAAAAGCAAATGCCATGACTTAAAACTATTTCTTGACATCTCTGGGGTTTTGGTTTTTATTTTTTCCATCTGTTTGTCCAGTATTTGACATTCTAATTAGATGTGGATAAGAAGCTGTATTTCTTCCCTGTTGGTGAATGTGCTGAGTTACCTAGGCTATGCTTCCCACTTTAAACGCTGTGCAAGCAATAGGGTTCGTATCTTGCCTAGCCTTTGCTATGTTGGGGTGTTTTTTTTTAGTGAAAAAAAGATTAGGTATCATAGTGTACTGCAAATGTGGCAAGGGAAATCTGTTTTGCCGCACGATTTGTGATGGACACTAGTAAAAGAAAAAAGTTGACATTGTGACTTCTATGGGTCAGTTCAGTTTGCTAATACTGCATTCTGCACTGTGTCCTGGAAGGCCAGTGTTTCAGTAGTTTGCTAATACTAACTTCTCAGATACAAACACATGTGCATATTCTACTTCTCTGAATCCACAGGTTAACTTCTGGTGCTATGGTGGTGGTAAAATCAACTAGTGCTGTTTTAAAGTGCCTCTTATGGCCATGTTACCATTTAAAATAATTTAATTTTTGCAAAAGCTCTGGTTGCTTGCCTACTTTAGGTTCTGAGCTGAAATTTACCGCTACTCAGGAGTTTGGTGTGAGGCCAGTATCTGCTTGAGGCCTCAAAATAGCCTCTATTTAGAACATAAGTGGTGAATTGGACTTGCACCAGCCATCTGCCTAGTGGTGAAGTTCACCTTGGAAGAGTAAAGCTTGCCTTGGGTACAGAGCAGACATCACCTCTTTTTCCCCACCTCCAGAAAAAGAAGTTCTAGGGCAGTAACTTCTCAAAAGAGCTGTCACTGCAGTCAGGCTGGCATTTGACTGTGCCTTGCACGCATGTAAGCATCTAAAACAAAAACAAAAAAATGAGACGGTAGATTCTTAGTGTACTACCTTTCTGACTCTGTCTAGATACAGCACATTTGTAGCATAACCATTCATAATCAGACCTTAGATCATGAGTGTCCCAGAGTATTGAGAATGGTACAGGTGCATTAATGTATCATGTCATATGTGCAAACGAGTGTGTAGTCTACGCAGCCATACTCTTATCCTCTGAAGGTTCTTGGATTTAATCTGCCATGCTTGGAGATCTTCATGGTTCATAGGATTTGGTTCTTTGACTGTCAACCTGTTATATAAAAAAAAAAAAATCTCACATAAAACTTTTAAAGATACTTTCTATGGGTTTTGAGAGAGAAATTAATTGTTTGTGAAACAGTTGTGGGACCTCACGCTCTGGAGGCAGTGGTTAGGTGTGATGAAACAGTAAGCTCTCTTTTGTAGCTGAGTGCTGTTACCAGAGTGTGCAGGACCTGGGAGAACTGACCGCTGTCTGGATAAAAAGGAAAACATTTGGAGACCACATGTATTTTTCTGGTTTGTGTTATTGTCACTTCTGCTGCAGAATTAGAAAGAGGAGAAACAACTTTAATTTTGGAGGTGTCAAAGGTGGGGAAGTTTTCATGGAAGCTCTAGATATTTCTTGACACTTCTGTTATTAGGGCTTGCAAACACAAGATGACTTCTTTAATGCATAGGTCAACCATTCAGTTTTCCTAGCTTGTAACCTGTGTATCCAAAAGTGATTTTATGAATGTACAGCGAAGTGTGTGCCAACATATAATGATTTCTTCCTCTTTTGCATAAGTGCTTTCTTCCTCTTTCGGGTATACTGCAAAATAGGAAAGGTATTTTTCTGATGTTCTGAAAAGTATCTTGCATGTGTAGAAGGTGAGTTGCCTAAATACACAGAAATCACAACGAATAGTGAAGCTTTGGATTAGTTTTTACAGGGCTAAGTGTAATTAGTCTGTAGATACACAAAATATTTTCATCCTGATCATTAAAATACATACAGGGAAAGACATAATGGGGAAAAGAGTGGAAAAATGAGTCAAACTCAATGTATACTTAAAAATGGCTTATTTCAGTCCATTTTGAGCTCTCAAAGAATTGTGATACAGAAATACCAGATTTTAATACAGGGTTTAACATTTACTCTTCTTTGCCTGTGTCAGTTAGGTACGTTTTTTACATGGATAGCGATGCACAGCTCCATTTGGAGATGGTGGAAATCTCATAAAGGAATCAGAAGGCTTAATATATTAAAAGCAATGCCTGAAATATTCCTGTATGAATATTGTGTGTCTTTCAGCATTTTCCTTTTGCAAGGCTTCATATTCAACAGAAGAATGTACTTTGCAGAAGGAAACTTGTTTGTTGTGTTTTGTCCTGAGCTGATGCGCCAGTGTTGACAGAAAAGAATCCTAATGATTGATTGTCACACAGTGTTGTCAGCTCTGCCCTGGGTACAGTTTAAGTGTATCTTTAATTGCCTTCAGAAAAATCAGCTAAATATAGCTCAGACTAACTATTTGAACTGTGCCACACAAGTAGTTTTGTCTCAGATGAGGTGGCTGGCACATGCAAACATTTTTCAGCGAGTCTGTGGCAGAAATTACTCCTGCCTGTTTTTCTGAAGGTGGAGACGAGGAGGAAGGTGGAAATGCATTGATATGTGTTTTCAGGTTTAGTCTGTGATGATAACACTAACTCTTTATGATTGTTTCGGTTTTCTCCCCATCATTTTTATAACTTGCACATTTCAATCTTTCATGTAATCAAGAATGCATTTTTTTCTACTGCATGTAGTAATTGATAGACACGGATCTGGATGATATTTTGAAAGATAGAAGAATATCATTAAAGCAGGCCTGTTTACATCTTGTATTTCAAGGGGGGTTTTTAAGGCATTTGGATTGTATTGATTCCTCTCTGTTAGGTAACTTTAATGAAGCAATCCCGTGTGGTTTGCTTTTATAATGACAGTGCTTCTGACAGTGCTTTATAATGAGCTTACATAAACTGAGCTTAATGGTCACAACTCTCATTTTAGTAACTAAAACAGAGGTACTAACCAGGTACTAAGGAGATTTAGTTGCTGAATGAGTGCAGCAACTAAATACAGTGGTTTTTTTAGTGGTGACTATTCCTGTGTGGTGCTATTTTGTAACCAAAAGTATGTGTGGCAAGGGTAGAATTTTAAAAAAAGGTACTGACATTGGCTTAACTCTGCTTTCACTTGCTTAAAATAAGCAGGGTCATGCTTAAGTTGAGTCCTTGTGAACTGGCTGTCTAAATTGGGATTTTATCATACTTGCATCTCCGGAAGTGTTCTTATACTACAAAGCAAGAAGGCATTAAGACGGCAAGTTTTATTTTGTTGCTTCTAAGACACAAATACCTTTCATCAAATCCTTGAGAAAGTCCTTGTGAGACTAAACTGCAGAAGCTGAACAGTTTGTTTATAAAGTCCATTAAATGACCATAGATTCTACTATTTGCATGCACCAATTTAAATAGTGCACTTAGTAGCCAGTCTGTCTGTATATAGAAAACAAGGTTGGGTTTTTTTTTCTGAATAATGTTTGTATGTAATTTAGCTTACAAATTGTTCCTGTTTTTTATGAAATTGTATATATTGTCTGAAAAACTCCAATCTTTATTTCTACTTGTAGCAGTTTGTTTGATGAACAAAAGTGGAAGATGCATTCCTTCAAGACTACCTGGGTACTTTTTTTTACTGGACTTGAAGTTACGATACGTCTCATACAGATACACTTTTTCCTGAAATAATAGAATTGTAGCATTTAGTGGAGACTGACTGAATGACAATAAAATGTAAAAACTGGTCAGTTCCCCTGGTTTTAGCTAGTGGAAAGGAGACTTTTTCCCCTGTTGTACTTTTTTTTTTCCCTGAGGACTGTGCCACCCAAATAAGCATTAACTATTCATAAAGTCTTTCAAAAAGTCTTTCTTCATGGTTACAGGTTTTTTTTTTTTTTCCAATTTGGCTTTCTAGGACAAGTTACTGAGAAACACTTGCTTTATATACATATCTGCCAAAAAAATTGGACTTTCTATTTCTACATGCCTGCTTTGTGTCACCAGTGGAAAAAAGCACAGGAACCTTAACTTGCAAAAGCATTAAACAGTATTTATCAGGAAAGGTGCTTTATATCTTGGAAAGTGCTATGCCAAATTTTGTGTAAGAGCTCTCAATGAGAAACTTCTCTTCTGGGTTCATGACATTTATAAGCATGTGGGCCAAATTCACTTGTAGCATAATTCTACTGAACTAAATTTTGTTGATTCTTTCACAGTAGTATTCTACCTCTAAACTAGCATCTGGAAAAAGAACAATTAGGCGTTGATTTGTCTTTCTACTTCTCACCATTTTCTTTGTAGAATGGTGAGTGGTCAAATTGGTACAGCTTGTATATTTTCTATAAGTGTTTACATTTCTGGATTTATTGTTTCTTAAATATTTTGTTTGTACCTCTGAGTTTTGAATTTTAAATAAATGATTTGTACATTTATTGAAAATGTTAATTTGTACTTGATGTTGACTGTTGTGCCTAACAGTCGTTGTCTCCCGATTGGAGGGCTCTTTTGGCAATAGGAACTTTAGAAATGCAAACCAGTGATGTGGAGGTAAGCATTAGCATTCGTGACTTTGTACATCTCATTAAGAGTGTGGCCGAGTATTTGAAATTTACACATCAGTTGATTATAGATGCCACTGAAATGGGTACTTGTGATTTGCAGTCCTTGTGTTTATATCACTGGCCCTCTCGTGTTCTTAATTCCCTACTGTGTTTAAATTAAAAGAAATGACAGTATTGTGTCTAGAATAGAAGTTTTGTAGAAAGAGAATTAAAGCTATAGGCTTATCAAGAGAAATACAATTGCAAAGCGTGTTCCCTCTCGTATTATTTTGGTTTGGTCAGGTACCTGCTGTATGCTTAAATAAATGAAGGTTAGTTAAACATCTGTCAGGCAAATAGTCTAGGACCTCAGATATATGTGAAAATAATGTTTTACTGCAGAACAGTCATAGCAAGGGTAAAAAAAAAAACCACCACCACACAACACCTCCCCCACCCCCAAAACCAAACCAACCAACCAAAAAAAGCCCCCAAGACCAAAACAACCAAACAACCAACCCCTCCACATCCAAAAATAACTGTTTTTCTCAACTCTTATTTCAGACATGGAGGTTTGGGGGCATTTCTTAATTCTTTACTATGTGTTTCCACTTCATTACACAAAAGAAATTAGCTGAAGTTTTGAAGTGAGACTCTTCTTGCTCTTCTATGAAAATATTTGAAAGACAGAAATAGGCATAGCTAAAGTGACTTCAGGTCTTAGAAGAGCAGTGCTGTTTCCTCTTGGAGTAGAGTTCAGACCTTAAAGCTATACTATTAAGTTTTAAATACTCTGTTATGGAGATAATAACCATAACACTTCAGGAGGTCGGGTTGAAGGTCTCTCTTGTCCCTCTATTTATATTTGTAATAAGATCAGACATTAAAATTTTTGGCTAGTGTTGGAAAATAAAAGGATAACTATCTAGTAGGTGGACTGAATTTTGTTCCCATAGAAATAGTTAATTTCATGGTCTGAAATCCTTAGGCATGCTAGGAGCTGAGTTTCTTTTGTGTATGTGGTGTGGTTTGAAAAACTCGTATTGATTCTGTATAACAACATGTCCACATAGTCGGTGAGAGGTTTTTTTCCCATCACTCAGGTGTTCCTCTTTTCCTTGCCAAGATATGGTATGGAATATCCCTTTGGTCAGTTGGGGTCAGCTGTCCTGGCTGTGTACCCTCCCAGCTTCTTGTGCCCCCCAGCCAACCTGCTGGTGGGGTGCTAGAGGCAGAAAAGGCCTTGACTGTTTGCAAGTGCTGCTCAGCAGTAACAAAAACATCCCTGAATTATCAGTGCTGTTTCTAGCACAAATGGAAAACACAGCCCCATACCAGCTGCTATGAACAACATTAACTCTATTCCCAGCCCACAGTGGCACAGCTGCTCTTTCTAATATGCACAAGACAACATTGACCAAGAGAAGAAAGAGCAGAAAATTGTGTACAGGATGCTCAAGTGAAACCAGTCATGGCCTTTGACTTCCACGACTTTGTCTGAAAACTGGGAAACCCATGATCATGAAGGATGCCCTGAAGTATGTAAAATCTGTGGCACATTGTGTTGAAATTGTTTCTGTGTTGGGCTGAAAGCAATAAACAATTACAAAAGCCGAAACAATTCTCAAACAATGCAGGGTTGTGAGGAGCAGCAGTCTAGCAGCCAGGGCTGTTTGGTTAGTATTGTGCTAAATGTTATTCAAGCAGCAGCCTTTGTATGTCTCTTCCTGCCAGCTTTTGTTACCCTAGCTGAAGTTCTCCAATCCCTTGAGAACTTGCAGCGTGTTTTCTGGTGTGGGAAAGGCATGGAAAATGAGCTGAGGAGGTTACCACTGCTCATGGGTATAGAAGCTGTGGGACCTGAGGAGAAACGGGAGCCACTGAGAGAATCTACAGCCTGAACTCTCTTCTTATTTCCATCGTTAGCTCTTACAGACCCTTCAACTTAAAGACAAACACATGTGCTGTTGGAGCCTGCATTTTCAAAATCTACTTCACAGGTCTCTTGTGGTGCTGAGCTCTTCAGGGTAGGTTTCATTCACTTGTCCTCCCCTCATTGCAGCTTGCTGGCTCCCACTTCCAACACTTTTTCTACAGCAGATGGATTGTCTTTTTGGCCTTTGATTCTCTGGCTTTCCTCACGGATACTGAGAGTCTTAAGCACATTAAGTAGCTATTCTGTGATTCAAAAATTACAGGACTTTTGAGGCTTTTCCCTCATAATGTGGCACCCTTCTCTGTGAAAAGGATGCCTAGAAATGAAAGCGTGCAGTTCTAAGGTTTGTTTTTCCCTTTAGGATCACTACTGTGTCCAGTTTTGGGTGCCACAGTATAAGAAGGACATTGAGGTGCTGGAGTGGTTCCAGAGAAGGGCAAGGAAGCTCATGAAGGGTCTAGAGGATATGTCATATGAGGAGCACCTGAGGGAACAGGTTTTGTTTAGCTTGGAGAAGAGGATGCTTAGAGGAGACCCCATTGCTCCCTGCAGCTACCTGAAAGGAGGTTGTAGTGAGGTTAGTGCTGATCTCTCCCAAGCAACCAATGACAGGACAAGAGATAATGGCCTCAAATTGCGCCAGGGGATATCAGGAAGAAGTTCTTTATTGGAAGAGTGGTCAGCCATTGGAACAGACTGGCCAAGGAAGTGGTGGAGTCACCATCCCTGGAGGTGTTCAAAAAAACGAGTAGATGTGGCACTTCGAGACATGGTCTAGTGGTCAGGGAGGTGTTGGGATGTAGGTTGGACTTGATCCTAGAAGTCTTTTCCAACCTAAGTGATTGGTTCCATTTTCTATGATTCCATTTTCAGCGCAGCTGAGTCAGGAGCTGCCCCGCAGGGGCCAGGCCCTCCCGCAGCCGCCTGGCTGCCCCGCAGGGGCCGGGGCCGTGGTGCCGCAGCACTGGCGAGGCGGCGGCCGCTGGATGCGGCGGCGGGCGAGGCGGGGCCGGGAGGCGGGGCGATGGCCTCCGCCGGTCGGGTTGGGGGCGGGGAGGAAGGAGGGGCGGCTGCGCCGGTGGGTATACGGCGAGCCTTCTGGGGGCCGGGGCTGAGGCCGCCGCCTGACCCAGAGGAGCGGCTGGAGTTGCGGTGAGGGGGCGCCGGCGGGGCCTGTGGTGTGCGGGGCTTGCCTGAGGGGGAGGCGGGAAGTCGGAGGGGCGGTGGAGAGACCAGGGCCGTAGAGAGAGGCCCGGCGGCCTCGGGGCGCCGTGGAGGGAGCGGGTGCCCGGCTGAGGTGGGGGATCCCGGGGCTGGCGGGTGTCCCCCTTAGATCCCCGCGTCCCCACGCTGCCGTGCCCCGCTGCTTGCGCCGCCTGGGTTTTACCTCGGCGGCGGCCGGAGGTGTTTCCTGCCGCCGGTGCAGGAGCTGCCCACCCTCCCCGGCAGCCTCTTGTGCCCCTTATGGTTTTCCAGACTCCTCCCCAGCTTCGTTGCCCTTCTCTGGGCCCGCTCCAGCCCCTCAATGTCCTTCTTACGCGGCGTGTGCCCGGGCTGCGGCCGGGGGCTGCCGAGGCGCCGGCGAAGGGCCTCTGCGGGTGGGAAGAGCGCGGTAAGAAAGTACCTTCCAAGCAGCGGCACCGCAGCCTTGCGCTTCGCGTTGCCGGCAGCAGCACTTCACGCCTGCTTTTTTTTCGGCTTCCCTTCTCCGCCCGTCCCTCGCTGGTGGGTGCCTGTTCCCGGAGGGCGGGCTGGTTAGCCCCGAGCAGAGCTGCCGCAGGGAGGGAGCTGCGGCAGCGGCGGGCGCCCGCACGGGGATCCGTGCTGAGCCCCGGCTGTCCGCCGCGGCAGGCGCTGGCCGGCCCCGCTCCTCGGCGGGCAGGGCTGCAGGGGGAGAAGCCGGCAGCAAACCTACGGCTGCGGCACCGCAGGCGTCTCCTCCGGTGCCCCCGTGAAAAGGGTTTGGGCACCGCCGGCGTTGGTGGCCGCTCTGGCCCAGCGGCCGGCGGGACAGGTCTCTCGAGGAGTTGTAACGCTGCGGGCTTGGAGGAGTGTTGGGATAGCTGACGGTATTTAGTGACTTGGGAGAAAAAAAACCAACCCAAAATCCTGTAATTGAGCGCAAGAGAACTCGGGAGACATAAAAATGTTACTCAGCTGGGTTTTGTTTTCGGCTTTGGGCGAATTGGGCCGTGTAATAACAGGGAACAAAGCTGAGAGGGGTGATACTTAACAATAAACAGCAGAAAAATAAAAGGTATAGGACTGAAGCAAAAAAAAACCCCAAAACAAAAACAAACAACAACCCCCC